>CAUYQV010112870.1:0-35651 GCA_963574575.1 Galagoides demidoff
TTTCTACAGTGGCAAAAGAATGTCCACTGGACTTTCAAAAAATTTGATACCCCAAATTCTACCAGGCTTATCAATAGTCTCAATTAATGTGAACAGTTTAAATTGTCCTCTAAAGAGGCACAGGTTGGCTGACTGGATACAAAAACTCAGGCCAGATATCTGTTATATACAAGAATCTCATCTTACCTTAAAAGATAAAAACAGACCCAAGATGAAGGGATGGTCATATATATTTTAGGCAAATGGAAAGCAGAAAAAAGCAGGTATTGCAATTATATTCTCAGATACAGAAGGCTTTAAAACAACAAAAGTAAGGAAAGATAGGGATGGTCACTTCACGTTTGTTAAGGGTAACAATCAAAATGAGGAGATTTCAATTGTGAACATTTATGCACCCAACAAGAATGTGCCTCAATTTATAAAAGAGACTCTAACAGACATGAGCAACTTGATTTCCTCTAGCACCATAATAGCTGGAGATTTTAACACTCCTCGGGCAGTGTTAGATAGATCCTCCAATAAGAAACTCAGCAAAGAAATTGTAGATTTAAACTTACTCATTCAACAATCGGATTTAACAGACATCTACAAAACATTTCATCCTAACAAAATTGAATACACATTCTTTTCATCAGCCCATGGAATATCCTCCAAAATTGATCACATCTTGGGTCACAATTCTAACCTCAGCAAATTTAAAAGAATAGAAATTATTCCTTGCATCTTCTCAGACCATTATGGAATAAAAGTTGAACTCAGTAACAACAGGAATCTGCATACTTATACAAAAACATGGAAACTAAATAACCTTATGCTGAACAATAGCTGGGTCATAGATGTGATTAACAAGGAAATTACCACATTTTTGGAACAAAATGATGATGAGGACATGAATTAGCAGAACCTCTGGGATACCACAAAGATAGTCCTAAGAGGGAAATTTAAAGCACTGTGAGCCTTCCTCAAGAGAATGGAAAGAGAAGAAGTTAACAACTTAATGGGACAACTCAAGCAACTGGAAAAGAAAGAACATTTCAACCTCAAATCTAGTGAAAGAAAAGAAATAACCAAAAATGAGAGCAGAATTAAATAAAATTGAAAACAAAAGGATTACACAACAGATCAATAAATCAAAAACTTGGTTTTTTGAAAAGGTCAATAAAATAGATAAACATTTGGCTAACGTAACCAGAAAAAAAGAGTAAAATCTCTAATTTCATCAATCAGAAATGGCAAACACAAAATAATAACAGACTCCTCAGAAATTCAAAAAATTCTTAACGAATATTACAAGAAACTCTATTCTCAGCAATATGAAAATTTGAAGAAAATAAACCTACTTGGAAGCACTCCACCTTCCTAGACTTAGCCAGAATGAAGTGGAAATGTCGAACAGACCTATATCAAGCTCTGAAATAGCATCAACTATACAAAATCTCCCTAAAAAGAAAAACCCAGTACCAGATGGCTTCACATCAGAATTCTACCAAACTTTTAAAGAGGAACTAGTACCTATATTACTCAACCTTTTCCAAAATATAGAAAAAGAAGGAATACTACCCAACACATTCTATAAAGCAAACATTACTTTGATCCTCAAATGAGGAAAAGACCCAACAAGAAAAGATAATTATAGACCAATGTCACTAATGAATATTGATGCAAAAATATTCAACAAGACCCTAGCAAACAGACTCCGGCAACACATCAAACAAATTATACACCAGGACCAAGTGGGTTTTATCCCAGGGTCTCAAGGCTGGTTTAATATATGTAAATCTATAAATATAATTCACTACATAAACAAAATAAAAAACAAAGACTATATGATTCTCTCAATTGATGCAGAAAAAGCTTTTGGTAATATCCAGCATCCTTTCATGATCAGAACACTTGAGAAAATTGGTATGGAAAGAAGGGACTTTTCTTAAACTGACAGAGGCCATCTACAGCAAACCCACAGCCAACATCGTATTGAATGGAGTTAAATTGAAATCATTTCCACTTAGATCAGGAGCCAGGCAAGGTTGTCCATTGTCTCCATTGCTCTTTAACATTGTAATTGAAGTCTTAGCCATTGCAATTAGGGAATAAAAGACAATCAAGGGTATTCATATACGGTCAGAGGAGATTAAACTTTTACTCTTTGCAGATGATATGATTATATATCTGGAAAACACCAAGGATTTTACCATAAAACTCTTAGAAGTGATCAAGGAATATAGCGATGTCTCAGGTTACAAAATCAACACTCATAAATCTGTAGCGTTTATATATACTAACAACAGTCAAGCTGCAAAAACAATCAAGGACTCTATTCCATTCACAGTAGTGCCAAAGAAGATGAAATATTTGGAGGTTTACCTAACAAAAGACGTGAAAGATCTCTATAAAGAGAACTATGGAACTTTAAGAAAAGAAATAGCTGAAGATGTTAACAAATGGAAAAACATACCATGCTCATGTCTGGGAAGAACCAACATTGTTAAAATGTCCATATTACTCAAAGCAATATATAATTTTAATGTGATCCTTATTAAAGCTCCACTGTTATACTTTAAAGATCTCAAAAAAATAATATTTCATTTTATATGGAATCAGAAAAAAACTCAGATAGCCATGATATTACTCAGAAATAAAAACAAAGGCGGAATCACACCACCAGATTTCAGATTATACCATAAATCAATAGTGATTAAAACTGCATGGTACTGGCACAAAAACAGAGAGGTAGATGTATGGAACAGAATTGAGAACCAAGAGATGAACCCAGCTACTTATGGTTATTTGATCTTTGATAAGCCAATTAAAAACATTCAGTGGGGAAAAGATTCCCTATTTAACAAATGGTGCTGGGTTAACTTTTATAGGCTGGCAACCTATAAAAGACTGAAATTGGACCCACACCTTTCAGCATTAACTAACATAACTCTCACTGGATTAAAGATTTAAACTTAAGACATGAAACTATAAAAATACTAGAAGAAAGTATAGGGAAAACATTAGAAGAAATCGGCCTGGGAGAATATTTTATGAGGAAGACACCCTGGGCAATTGAAGCAACACCAAAAATACATTACATGGATCTGATGAAACTAAAAAGCTTCTGCACAGCCAAAAACACAGTCAATAAAGCAAGCAGACAGCCCTCAGAATTGGAGAATATATTTGCGGTTATGTCTACAAGGGTTTAATAACCAGAATCCACAAAGAATTCAAACATATTAGCAAGAAAAGAACAAGTGATCCCATCTCAGGGTGGGTAAGGGACTTGAAGAGAAATTTCTCTGAAGACAGGTGCACAGCCTACAGACACATGAAAAAATGCTCATCATCTTTAATCATCAGAGAAATGCAAAACAAAACTACTTTGAGATATCATCTAACCCCAGTAAGATTAGCCCACATCACAAAATCCCAGAACCAGAGATCTTGGCGTGGATGTGAAGAAAAGGTAACACTTCTACACTGTTGGTGGGAATGCAAACTAATATGTTTCCTTTTGGAAAAATGTTTGGAGATGACTTAGGGATCTAAAAATAGACCTGCCATTCAATCCTGTAATTCCTCTACTAAGCATATATCCAGAAGACCAAAAATCAAAGATATTTGCACCAGAATGTTTATCGCAGCCCAATTCATAATTGCTAAGTCATGAAAAAAGCCCAAGTGCTCATCAACCCATGAATGGATCAATAAATTGTGGTATATGTACACCATGGAATATTATGCAGCCTTAAAAAAAGATGGAGACTTTACCTCTTTCATATTTACATGGATGAAGCTGGAACATATTCTTCTTAGCAAAGTATCTCAAGAATGGAAGAAAAAGTATCCAATGTACTCAGCCCTACTATGAAACCAATTTATAGCCCAAGAAGAAGGGGAATGAGAAGAGGGAGGGGAGAGAACGGGGAGGATGTGTGGAGGGAGGGTAATTGGTGGGAACACACCTTTAGTGCATTTTACAAGGGTATATGTCAAATTGACTAAGTATAGAGTATAAATATCTTAACACAACAACTAAGAAAATGCGGCGAAGGCTATGTTAACCAGTTGGATGAAAATATTTCAAATGGTATATAAAACCAGCACATTGTACCCCATAATTGGGTTAATGTACACAGCTATGATTTAATTTAAAAAAAAAGGCATTATGATTGAGCACCTGGCCATAGGCCATGATGTTTTCTGATCTTCATTCTTGCCAGGTAGAATCACATTCTAGCCAATTGTAAATGATCAGAATTGACATGTGAAATCTCTAAATTATCCCCTTAAAAGAAAAACATGCAAATCGTTTATTTCTTCTTTCATTTTTCCTACAGGCTGTGCAGTAGATACTGACTATATAAAATAAGCTGATGAGGCAATAGCAGAATGAAAGATGTGGAAAGGTGTCTCTGATACCTCTCAGGCACCTTAAAAACCTGAAATCACCTGCCTTAAGAATTTCATCATAGAGAAATTAATGTTTATCTTGTTTAAGTCTGTGAACCTTAGGGTACCTTGTTATTGTGGCCTAGCCAACATCCTAATATAACTTTTGATGAAGACACTCTGAAAGACATCCAAGAACTCCTTAATTGTAACACTATGAAAAATGTGATTTCTCATAAAGTTGCTAGGATGCTTGAATATGGTTATTCCTGTGTTTTCCCATGGTCACCAGCTAGCAGTATTTAGAATCAAGGTTAGCAATAGCTTGATTCCAGCTAAATTTCTGATAACTTTGATGTATAAGTAATTACTATTTAGTACAATAGATTAGAAGTTACATGATACCAGTAATGCTTTTTATGCTTGTCCAAAAATGTTTGCCACCTATAGATTACATCAGATAATACTGTTGACAGATTTGTTAATTTGAAGAAACTTCCAGATGTTTTTCCACCCATCCTCCCCAAGATTCCTCTCAACAGTTTGCTGGGAATTTTTACCTCATGCTCATATATTTTGGGAAGAAAAGAACTTGTAACAGCAGAGGAGTGGCAGGCTTGACCAGAGTGCATTATAAAGGCCTTTTCATGATGCATGAGCTTCTTAATGGAAAGCAAGTTTTATCTACTTTTATTCAATCTCAGATGTGAAAAAGATAGCTGGGGCAGTATAATTATAATGCGGTTTGTTACTGTAAAGTAAACCATAGCGTAAGTGCGAGGGCATTATCATTGAGTTTGAATAATGAACAACCCACTTGGCTCCTGCTTTGACTTTCTGATTCCTTATAATGGTGTGTGGTCTACAATTCCTCTCACTACTCTTTTTCTCTTTTATTATCCCAGTAAAATTTGTTAAATTATCCACTGTTGAGTGAGAAATATTTAATGGCAGGAGAAACAGTGACTGTTCTATTTATGACAATCTTTATTTAAAAAATCTTCTTTCTGGTATGTAATTATTTGGATTGAAACTTTCCTTTGAAGCTTTTCACTTATTTGATGATGTCAGTTACTTTTAGGAAATTATAACAAACAACCAAAAACCATTATCCAGTAAAAGAAGTCCTATTTTTTAAAACATTAATATTGTGCTTTTATAAATAGTATTCAATATATAAAATTCCTCTAAGATCTACATTTGCTTTCATTTCAGATCTTCCACTGGTCCATGTGATGCTGCCTGACACAAAATTTGAGGCGCTATTTCTGACGGGTTGTATTGGATTGAAGCATGACAAGCACAGATGTAGTCTGGGAATACTTCACACAGGCCACAGTATCTGAGGCCAAGGCCATGAGCCACATATCACCAGGGGCTGCCCCCTGGTGGATTCCAGCAGAGGATTTCTGATTATTTGAAAGGATTTCTAGTATTTCAAAAAATAGATCTCCCTCTCCTCTCCTTTACGTCAGTCAGATTTGAATTTTTGTGTGTTCTAAAGATGATAGCATTGATTGTAAACTATAGCATTGGATCTGGTCCAGAAACAAGGTTAGAAAAAAATGTTCTTCACTAGAGTAACACACACACACACACACACACACATATGCACACAAATAATACTTATACATACACAGGAAAACGAATAGAATCTAGCCAAAGCTATCTCTGCCCAGACATAGGTGTGTCTTGGACAAGAAAGCATGTGGTCTCGTAAAAGGTTTCTGAATGGAAGTGCTGTGAATCACATCATACATAAGGGAGCTAGCTAATTCCCCGTGGCTCAGGACATCTTCTCACTGATTTATGATGATTCTGCCTCATAGCCCAGTAAATTGCTGAGGATGTGCAATGAACTTGGAGAGCTTAAAGAAACCTGCCTCATGGACAAATCTTATGTTTTTAATAAAAACATTTTTCTTGCTCGAGATTCTACCTATTTTTCTCTACCTGGTATAAAATATGTGCCTGAGACTTTCAGGTATACTTCGAGTCATTCCTCGTGCACTTTCATTTTTAGAGGCATCCATATTTAGGGACATGAATAATCTTCAGGACGATTTATTTGAGAAGAGTTATTTTCCTATTCCACCTGCCTTCTCCTTTCTTTTTGGTTTTTTCCTTTCCTACCCTTCCCCCAATGTGGCTATTTTCCCACTTACATTTTTTTATTCTCCTTAGAGAACTAGACTCATTGCCCCTAATTTTATTATAAAGCCCTGTGCTTTCACCTGACCTGGTTTTCTGCATGCCTATAAATGCGAATAGCTTTTAGGGCCAGTATACCAATAGGGCCATAGCATGTGATCTCATACCCCATATCTGGTCCCCAAATCTGTAGGTCTACACTATCTGACACAGTTTTACCTGATCATCTTGCTATTGCTGCAGGTATTTATTCCTTCAATTCCTGGAAAACCTCACATTACACGTAAAGGACCAGGAATGGACCACCAAAGCCACAGCAGCATTTCTGAGAAGAGGGCATTTCAAATATATGGTTCAATGAAATGAAAATATGAACTGAATAAAAGAAAGTTTGATGGTGAGAAAAAAATAGATTTTTAATGTATTTAATTGGTAAAAATTAATAATGTTTTACTTTCTAAATTATTAACATTTTAGCACCTTTCTCCTGTCTCACCTATTACTTACCAAGCATGAAAATTATGTCTACCTTTTTCATTCTTTCACATGATGTATATTATGAGTTTGAGTGATTATTAAGTAAGTAATAAAAATGCAAATTTTAGCTTATATAGCATCTTTCAGCCCAGGATCTAAAAGTGGTGGCTGCATATTGTTTTTTTCCTCTCCCTTAGCTCTGCACTTTGAATGACATCCACGTGGATTTGAAAGCATTAGTTTTGCCTTTACAAAACCCTGGAATTCTCCCTTGCAATCACAGAATGCATGCACTCTCTAAATAATTCCCTGTTTTCTAAAGGAGATATTGCTTCAGGCTGTAGGATCTTCCCATTGAGCAAGGCACAAAGAGAAATGGACCTACTTCTAGGCTATTCTAGTCAATCATTCATCTTCAGGAAGGGCAGACAAGACAAGCAAGGGACGAGTGAACACGTGAACAAGAATAGTACATTTGCTTTCATTTTTGTTTAGGGGAGTACAAACAGGATTATTTTCACAGCACATACTTTTGTATGTGGCATAGCATTTAAAAACACTAATAATAAAAGAATAAGATGCCTTGTGAAGCTTTTATTTTGTCAATGTATCACAATTCACTTGGCCTCTGGAAATATAAAAATATATAATCCACCAAGGAAAAAATCATTTTTTAAGATTCAGTAAAATTTGTGTGAATAAGATTTGTGTCATTTGTATAATTTCATGTACCATTTATATGAAAACTTTTCATAGTATTTAAAAGAAATATTGGAGTAACAAAGTGCTTCAGCCTGTCGTCCCAGCTACTCAGGAGGCTGAAGCAGGAGGATATTTTGAGCCAGGAGCTGGAGACCAGTCTGGGCAATACAGTGAAACTCCATCTCTAAACACAACAAAGCACCTTAAAGACTTCTAGAATATTATCTGTATAGGGTAGAATATGCAAAATTCAATAGTAAAAGGACATCGAAGAATCATTGCAAGTTGTGTAGAAATCAAAACATACTCATTTAAATCATTCAAACATTGATTTATATCAAAGCTATTATGTGTATTAATATGATAAAGATAAAATATGTCAAATAAATGTTGAAATATTATTTTATCAATATGTATCAATTCTATATTAGAATTTAATTAGTCCTGCCTTTAAGATCTTATGAGTGGGGTGTCAAAAAATTTTCAAAATAAAAATGTTTTTATCACATATCATACATTTGGATTACCGAATTGATATTTCTGTGCGTTTACACTATTCACATGTGACATGCTATGAGATTGTAACTGTGATTGAGCAAGATGTAGTTCTTAGCCTATATAATCCCATTCAGGTCAAAAATAAAATGAAGTCTAGTATCAAAAGTTAATTACAATTCAAATAATTGCTCCCATTACATGATTTCTAGATTATAGCAAATAGAGGGTCAGGCATACAGTTTTAGTTAGAATTATCTAACATTAATTATGAAAATCACTAATAAATACAGCAGACATTTTGCGTGGGGGGTATACAGAGACAAGAAACACTGAAATACAAAAAGCAGTATAGCCCAGTTATAAGTCAGATGCATTCGCTGTGTATAATCAGACATCAAAATTATGTTTTAAAACCAAGAATTCAAAATATATATACAATATGATTCAATTTTAATAAAAGATTTATATATCATTCCTTGGTTCTTTAGAACTATGTCTATGAGGTCCATTCAACAATATGTTAAAGAAATCCTCACCAAATTGCTACAGTAGCCTTCTCAATAAGGAGCCTGTGCACAAATAGAGATCTAGTAGACACGAAAGGGATGTTAAGATTCATTTTAATACATTAACAAGAGGAAAGTGATGACATGAAAGCATTGTTAGATAGGAGCTAAGGTAGTGCTGGCCGCTCGGTCCACGGAGAGTGGGTTCTGCACGGCAAGGAAATAGGAGAATCTGAACCTGCTCCCTGACGAGGAAAGGAAGAAAAGGGAAGGAAAGGCCAGACAAGATCCTCCTTGAAAGGCTAATTACTAAAGCTAAATGGGAGTCTTGGGGCCCCAGAAAATCTCTCATATTCATCATCAGTCGTACCACAGTAGCTCTCTACTTCAAGCCCCCCCTTCCCGGAGGAAGAGATCATGGAAATCTGTGTTCCTCACTGCCTGCACCCATAGTCTCACTCATTGAATTAATCACAGTTATCTTGATGATTTGTCTTTTTTAAATCTATTTTTGTTTTTTTGATTTTTTTTTGGCTAATGTTGGGTTTGAACCCACCACCTCCAGCATATGGGGCCGGCGCCCTACTCCTTTGAGCCACAGGTGCCACCCTTTTCTTTTTAATCTTTTACTTTGTATTTTTATTTCAAAATATCTTAAATATGTTTAAATTGTAGGATCCCACTGCTTACTCTTCTATCTTTCCTTCTAAATTTTATGTGGAAAACCATGTGGTAGGCATTTGTCTCAGATTATAGGACTGAAAGAAAGGCACTGAATTTACCTTTTTGTCTGAAACAGCCAAAAGCCATACAAAATGTATATTTAAGAATTTTCAAGGCATTCAACATCAGAAAATAAAGCACCATGATTCCTGAGCATTCAGAAACAAATGAGGTAGGATCTGTAAGTGTCCTGCTTAATGCTTTAGAGAATTTCCAGACCATGGTGCAACACAGAGGAGCTGAGGTGGAACCCACAGCCCAGCCTCAGTTGAGGGGATAGACCTGACACTGTCAGCAGGGCAGAGAGCTTCAGGTTTGCAGAACAGAATACTGCAAACAAGAGAACTTCAAACAGAGCGGTTAACAGACATCTGTAAAAGGGCCCCTTCAGTAGTGGCAGTGTACTGGTCAGCACATGCATTTGGGGAAACTACATCAGCCCAGGAAAAGCTTCAATGGAGAAGTTAGAGGTGACAGTGCCCAGCTCACACCCAGGAAGGATATAGTGCCTGTTATTATCAGGAAAATCTCAAACTATATGGGGAAAGACACCCGAGGACCTCGTATCAGAAGTGTAGAATACTTAGGCTAAGCCTGAGTCTTGCTCCTTTGCCACCTAGCACAGCATACAAGACCCCCAAAAGGATCAAAGTGTCTTTCATTTGACTGCATCCAAAATCAGTGGTTAAGAATATTTATAAAAATAAAACATATCCATCACCCTCCAAGGTACAATTGACAATGCCTGCTTTTCAATCAAAGGCTCACGCCTAAAAAGAAGCAGAGAAGTCTGAGAGGTGATAAGGAGAAAAAAAAAAATCAATCAATTGAAACTGTCCTAGAACTAACACAGATATGAAAAATACCACACAAAGACATAAGAAAACTTATTATAACTCTATCCCATATGTTCAAAAATTGAAGTAGAGACATTGACATTGAAGATATAACAAAAAAAAAAGAAACAAATAGAAATGTGAGAGCTGTCTACAATGTCTGAGACGAGAAATACACTGGATGTGATGCCAGATTTTGAAGACTTAAATTAGATTTTCTGCTCTAATATTCATAAGCTACAGCAACTTTTTAAACCTAAGTTTACCTCTGTGTAAAAGAAGACTAATAAAACGTAATTAAAGGTATTGTTCCAAAGCTTAAAATAGGCCGTGAGCATGAGCCGTCAAGGTCCAGCACGTTGCATGGTTTCTGGTGTATAAACCAGAAGCATACAATAGTTTTGAATTCATTATGTTGCTCCCTCTCAGATTCAGTTTTTGCTTTCTAATACGTAAGGAATCTTCACGATCTATACAATCTGGCTTCAGTCTTTTGTCCAGTCTGTTTTCTATGTTAGTTTATGTAAATATATTCTAGTCAAACTAAAATTTATCACTCTCTTCGTACATACCAAAATTGTCGGCCTTAGTATATGTCACGAGTTTAAGTGCATCCTCCTCCCAGAGTTTATGTTGACATGCTAACCCCTTGTATCTCACAAGGTGATGATGTTTGCAGGTATTTCCAAATGTAATTAAGTCAAAATAAGGTCATTGGGTCGGCCCTGGTCCAGTAAGACTGGTGTTCTAAGAGTGAATCGGAATACAGACCCATACAGATAGAAGACTATGAGAAAATGACCACCTACAGGCCCAGGAGCGGGGCCTGGAACCCATCGTTCTTTCTCTCCAACCCTACCAACACCTTAATTGCAGAATTCCTGCCTCCAGAACTTCAAGAAAATAAATATGCATTGTTTAAGCCACTCAGTCTGTCGTGCTTTGTAATGGCCAGAAAAATACTACACTACGTGTTCACACATCCCCTTCTATCTGCACGTGAAATTGGAACCTTTATTCAAAGTTTTAATAGCTTACCTATTTTTTGGTCAAAATGTACTTATTTCTCCTACCAAAATGTAACCTGTTTGTCCTCAGGAATTCTGTTGTACCCACATTCTTAGGACACTTATTTCTCTACATTGTAACTTAAATTTTCTTCATTATATGCCCTGTTTCTCATTGAAAGGACATCTCCTAGAGAAGTGTTGTTTTTCAATCTTTTTTAAAATCTCACAGACACTTGAACCTATAGTAAAGCTTCCCTAGCATACTTAAATTGTTGATCAAAAAAAAAAAAAAGAGAGAGAGAAAGAGAGAGAGAGTAAAAACAAGAATATCCTAGAATATATTTATTGTGCTTTGAACTTCTTTCCAAAATAATTTAGTGATTGTTAAAATTTTTCAGGGCACTCCTAAGATCATCTCACAGCACAGCCGTGTGCCGCAGTAGACCGGTTGAAAATCACTGTCTTAGAGGATAGAATCTACTTCTAGCTTATTCTAATATATTGCATGGAATTTAGCTGTTCCAAGCACGTGGTAGGGTTTCCATTAACTTATTCAAAAGACAATTCATGTAGGTATATATGTTTGTGAGCAAGTATTTGTGTAACTTTTAATTGTGTCTTCTTCACTGTGGTGTTCACAGGAAACTCCATGAACACAGGGGCTTTATTTGTCTAATGAAAGCATTGATAGCACTTTAGAAAAAGCCCATACACTTCGGCAGTAAAGAGTTGTTGTTTTCATATAGATAGATAGATAGATAGATAGATAGATAGATAGATAGATAGATAGATATGCTTTGCTTTAAAAAGTAAATATATATATATATGCTAAGAAAAAGTTTTCTAACAAATTCAAAAGGAATAACAATCAGCAATTTTCTGATTCTTTGACCTAATTGTACTTCCATTATTATGACTAATAACTCTAGAAATACCTCCTTTTTGTTGGCAACTCTTCCAGCTGGTGGATGGGGAGCATTCTGGTGTCCTCTTGAATGTACAATACACAAATGTTGCTTCCTCTCCTCCCTCAGAGCCACCACATTTTGTTTCACCGCCTCGAACACCACCATTACCCCTGGACTCACCTGGCACCACGCCTTGCCTCTACCTCTCTTTACCTCTAGAGCTAACGTATTTGTATTTCCTCTCCCATGAACCAACAGAGAAAGTTAACAGTAACTATCTTTACTTCACATAATCAAAAGCTGACAGGACACAAAGAGATTCAAGATTCACACTGCATCACTTAAACTCTATGAAAACTTTCCACATCCTGACACATGGAGAATTCTTGTCTTCATGATACCCTAGTCCTCTGTAGAAGGTTTTTGGAACAAATGTAACATTTTATAGCAGGTCATTTTTCACATTTTCACTTCCTCTTATGAACTCAGTTAAACCCAATAGTGGCAGGAAAATAAATGTCTCGTTAATTTTTTGTATGCATGTCCCCTCTGTATAGCACATTGGCCAACATATAGCACACTCTTCTCAGGTAGGAGAGCACTAGCAACCCAGATTATAAGACTCCAATAGAAAACACAGCCTTCTGTACTATGTACTGTTTATTTTCCTCTTATCTCTCCTTCCTCCTCCCCCTTCCATTTCATTTTATTTTTATCATTATTATTTATTTGTTTATTCTGGCCATCTATTCCAAGAGAAGTTTTAAAACTGGTGTTGATGATGGCAGCATTTTCTTCTTGCTATCATTATTATTACTACAATTAGATTTTGCTGCTGTTTTATTGTTTCATTGTTGTCCTTATGATTCTCTCTCAGGAAATCCAAATGCAAGTTTGTGTCTGAATTTTCCAAATATAAGTAACACCAATGTCCTCAGTGTAGAATATTAGAAAGTCAAAGGTTTCTATTTATGAAAGCCAGTCTTTTCACTCTCTATGAATGAGGATAATGCTGGCCAGAGTTCCTTGCCCTTTAACCATGATTACTTGGCCTCCAGGTAAAGTCATTTCCTGTGGTTCACCCAAACCTCAGCTGTCTCCGAAGGTGATTTCTCACTTTCTAATTTACAGATTGTGGTTTTATTGACATTTAGGAGGGTTGCAATGGGCAAGTAAAAAAGTCCCTAAGGGTTTTTAAAATTCTAGGATCAACCTTCACTGTATAATTAAATGCTCTGCATTTCAGGATATTTTATGGTTATTTAAAAATACGGATTAGAGGATTTTCCATAAGGAAGCCACTGTAATCAGGCTTCTGGGGGAACAAAGATGCTGTACTCACTGGGAGGGAGCTACTGCCTATAGAATCTGGGAATCCGGGCTGAGAATCAGACTGAACTTCAGGATTGTGCAATGTCTCTGAGACTAGACATGATACATTATTGTTCTCAGAGAGATATGATTTCGAACACAGGAAACATTTTTTTAAAAATAAAAAGATGTAGGTTCGGCGCCTGTGGCTCAATCGGCTAAGGCGCCAGCCACCTAAGATGGCAGGTTCGAATCCTCAGCCCGGGCCCCCCAAAACAACAATGATGGCTGCAACCAAAAAATGGCCAGGTGTTGTGGTGGGTGCCTGTGGTCCCAGCTACTTGGGAGGCTAAGGCAGGAGACTCGCTTGAGCCCAGGAGTTGGAGGTTTCTATGAGCTGTGATGCCATGGCACTCTACCCAGGGGATAGCTTGAGGCTCCATCTCAAAATAAATAAATAAATAAATAAATAAAAATATGTAAACACAATTAGGTAAGTTTTAGACAAAATGCAAAAACCACAGGGTAAATATTCAGTAAAGATCTAGATAGCAAGACCCACGTGGACTTTCATGGAGCAGATATGAATTGACTATCCAACTAGTGCAGAACATGGGATAATTCTGGATGCCAATTACCTGGTCGTAGGTAAACAGCTAAGCCCAGTGACTAGTGGCTATGGCATCGGGTTCAAAGTAGGACAAACAATAAAGTGTTCCTGACGATGATAAAGTGGCTACTGTCACAATCTTCCCTTGATTTCCCTTTGATTCCTTCCTTTGATTCAACATATCTTAAAACAAAAATCTAGTACGTAGCTTGATCTTACAAAAAAATGCATGTGAGCCAGCAGAAAAATCTAGATTTGACTCAGGTTTACCAACCTTTTTTTTTTTTTAATTATGAGTTAATCTGAGGTTGCAATATAATTAGGTTGCATTCTTTGTATTTGTAAGGCCAAGTTCAAAAGTCTGAGTTGTAGTTGAGACCTTCACCTAGAAAGTGTGCCATGTACTCCTATGTTGTACCTGATAGGTGAGAACTAATCCAGCCCCCTCTACCTTTGCCTCCTCCTTGAATTCAATTGTTTTTTTTTTTTTTTTTTCCTTTTAGAGCCTGTAATGGTTGGTCTACTATTTTAGATGAGTAACCAACCTCCTCTCAATAGTGACTGTTGGTGCTTTGCCTATGGAACCAGCGCAACTACCACCTACTGGCAGTGACTGTGGGCTACTAACAGGTACAACAGTAGCCTTCTGTGAAGAATCGCCCTGGGCTGACAGAAGTTGCCTTACCAGATGCCTGGGAATTTAAAAACTCTCTGGAGAGGACAGAAAACAGCAATGACTGACTGATATGGAGATAGAAAGTCCCAGCCTCCAACCCACTTACTTCTGGGAAGGACAATTCTGATGCCATTCACACACACATATCAATGTTACCCCCAGGGATTAAGTTATGTCTAGACTTCAGTGAATACCACAGTTTGGCTTAGCTCCTTGCTCTGACTCATCCTGCTTCTGTTTATTTCTTTACAGGTATTTTCTGAAAGCACTTGCACAAAATTAGTTGTCTTAGGCTCTGCCTCTCAGAAAGTTGAACTAAGACATTATTCTACCAGTGTTTATTTACCAGATTTAAAAACTTAAGCATGCAACAGGTTCTGAACTCAGAGAAGGATGGAAGATGCCCTTATTTTACCAGTTATTGCTGTGTGACCTCTCTGATCCTCAGTTTCTCACTAACATGAGAATAACCCCCTTATAAGATTTTTAGGGAAGTTTGCTAGTAATTTTTATGCTAATGGAAATAAAAACACATTAATATATTTTATTCATTTATTCATTCATTTATAGCCTTCTATTAAGTTGTTTCTATGTGTTAGGGGTTGTACTCCTAGATTCTGGAGCACAGTGAGGAACAATCGCAAAGACATGATACATTATTGTTCTCTCATGTCTGTTTTTATGAAATATTAACCAGGGGTAGTGCTCAAAATGAGAACAAGATGCAGTAATTTAGAGAAATACTTTGGAAAAATAATGCAGAAAATAAGTGCAGTAATGTATTTTTCACCTTTATGAAAATCTTGGGCATTTCTTAGATGAGAAAACTGAAGGTTAGAGAGACTCACTAAGTAATTCAACATCACACAGTCAGGCAGTAATAAAGAGGAACAAATCTAGACTTATCTCACTCGTGGCTAAGCTGTATCACCTCATAGGATACAATAAATACAATCTACAGGAAGAACATTATTTAATTATTTAGGAACTGAATAGCCAATCACTCCTCTTCCTACCGAGTCCACGGGCCATTTGATACATGCATTTTAAGCCTAGTTTATTCTTGGAATTTCTTATTCCAGAATTCCTAAAAGATCTCAACTATTATGTTAGCCTCCCAGCTTCCCCAAACAGAAAGTAAATGAGACAATAAGATCTGGCAATTAGTGACTAAAACTTTTGGGATTCAATGGGATATAAAGGAATAAAGGAGGGTTTGAGAAGTAAGTAGAAATGAGGAAGGAAGACAATTTAGCCAGCATTCATAGAATGCCATGACAACAGTGCCAATTCAGGTTAAGATACTTTAAGATACTTAAACAATCTCCCAATTTACTTTTATTGAGAAAGTGGTTTTTAAAAAGTGAATCTGACTCTGCATGGATGGTGGCACTCTAGATGAGACACCTGACTGCACCACAGGAGATGGGATTGGTGGAAGGAAGGCACAGTTACAGCATCAGGCTGCTGATCTGTTTCCAAATCTTAAATGCAGGTAATTCACATAGAGTCTAAATTATATCCATAGGTGAATTGTATTACGTAAGACCAATTATAAACTAATAAACATAGAGAATTCTAGGCTACTTTCTCTGAAAGTTTAGAAATTATTAGAAACATATGAATAATGCTAATGCTCAAGTCGTGACATAGATGGAAGCCCAATATTCCTATTATCTGCCAGTCCCTACCCTTTTTTTTGCAACCCCATAAAATAAAGTATTTAAGGCTAAAATTATTAACACTAGTTTTCAAATGAGAAAACCAAATCTCAGAAAGATAAAATGACCTGTTCCTGTCTTAGCTTTTAGCAGGTTGAGTCAGTATATGTGGTCTGATTAAAAACAGTAACAATGATAACAATAACCAAAAAGCACTCTTTGCCCTGTATCATTTGCTTATTAATAAAATTATATTTTTTAAATGGCATATCCATACAAGCCTTTAATACGGTGTCTACACATGGTTGTTGTTTTTCCTCTTAATTTCTAAGGGCTATACGTAACTGTGAGTGAAACTAGAATTTCTAGCTTCAGGTCAGAGGAATAAAAAAACTGAGGGACGGCTGGGTGTAGTGGCTCATGCCTATAATCCTACTCCTCTGGGAGGCCAATGAAGGTGGATTGCTTGAGCTCAGGAGTTCGAGAACAGCCTGAGTAAGAGTGAGACCTCTTCTCTCGTAAAAATGAAAAACCAAAGCAAAAGGATCACTTGAACCCAAGAGTTTGAGGTTGTTGTGAGCTACAATGCCACTGCACTCTACTGAGGGCGAAAAAGTGAAACTCTGTCTCAGAAAAAAAAAACAAAAACAAAAAAAAACCTAGGGACGTTATACTCAGTACTAGAAAATTACCTGGAAAGGTTGAGAGTAAAGGACTAAATATGGCTGTGCATGAGCCACTCATATCCTGTAGTAAGCAGAGAAATTCTGCTAATTACGCGACTAGCAATGCTTCTTCCTCCAGTGTAACTATTCATGGTTTATACAACAATATAGTTCTGTGCTCAAATAAATCAAACAAAACAAAATCACATAGATTAAACATGTATGCAAGTAGAATTATTTCAGGATTTCTAAGGAAGTTTAATATGTATCTGGAATCTCCAAAAGTAGGGAAATAGAAAGGCAAACATGGGCGGCATCTCTGGCTCAAATGAGTAGGGCATGGACCCCATATGCTGGAAGTGGTGGGTTCAAACCCAGCCCTGGCCAAAAAAAAAAAAAGGCAAACATTACCTCAAATAATTTGAACAAAGAAAATATTTTTCATAGAGCATGTTGTGGGACATGGGTTCTGAAGAATACATTTTGAGAAATGCTATTACATTCATTTTTTGCTTTAGTTTAACACAGAGAAATACAGTCACTTTCCTTCAGAAAACCACTCATGCCACATATTTAGAGGTAGGACAGGATTTTATGAAAGATCAAAAAGCCAGTCTAACTGCCTATGTACATGTAGGGTAATCACCCGTTCGCTGGTGATTTTTGTTTAAGGCAGAAAACTTAGGCAAAGGGGTTTCAAATTTTGAGCAAAAGCATAGGTTTTGGTTGGGTGGATGATTGAATTACAACCTACTATAATAAGCATCTTTACACGTAGATTTCTCCCTTCTCAGGTGCCTAAGCTTTAGGGTAAAGACTGGTTCCAGAATCTTTGTTAAGCTCCCTATAAGTGAGGACCGGACAGGTCCAGCATTCAGAGATTAAAGAGCAGCAGCTGATCTGAAAAAGGCTATCAACCTGCCACAAATAGTAGAGAACATTATTCCAATTAACCTACCCTTTTCTATATGGAAAGACTGATGACAAAATGCATTGAACACAGTAGGTATACAGAAGGCTGAGATCAATTAGAATACCAGTTTCTTGACCGTCAGGATTATATTATGCTAATTAATTATTATTCTAGAAATATCCTGTGTTACTTAATTATTATCCTTGAAGTATTATAACCAGAAATGGGAAGAACTGTTTCAAAAGATTTTAGAAACCAATCTTAAAGAAGAATCAAGTAGCAGAAATTGAAATGTGCATCAGCATAACAAATAAGTGGGAGACAAAATACACAGGGAAGCCTGGTACGGGGAAAAGTACACTGAGAGCAGGATCAAGATTCAAGTGCAACAGAGATCACGAAGTGTGGGACTCTGGACATGGTTTTTCCCCTTGTGCACTAAGTCACATTAAAGGATCCTTTTACTTCTAATGGTTAGCATTCTACATAATTTGAGTTTAGCACCATACGTGAATCCCTTAGCAAAAACAATGTCAGAGAAAACCAAGACTATCTCTTTTATTAAAAAGACCCTGATAACCTTGGTATGAAAGATGTTAGAATACTGTTTAGTATATGTAAGGCAAAAAATGTATTATGATATAGTGGAAATATAGGATTTAGGCTTTGCTGAGCACAGGTTTGTATATTGGCTGCTATTGTATTAATGGTTAATAATATCTTATTAATCATGCAGTGTTGAGCAAGGAACTCAGAATGCCATTGAAATGGATGACTTAATACATGGTGCTGTCCATGGATACTCAATAAATCTCAGAGTGTAGTTAAAACAGTCATTTATTCTCTAATTCAGTAACATGCTTTTCTCCCAGTACTATGAAACTTATTTTCTTAAACAGAAATAATTTTCTGAAAACTTGAGAGGATTAAGAAAAAGTGATTGGAATGAGGGTATTAAAAATAATAGACAGGTGAGAGATATCCAGCCATTTATCCAATGATGTACTTGGATGTCAAATGGTGATGTTTGGAGTCTCTTCCTTCCCACCTACGGTGTTCCATGCTTAGAAGATAATGCTGTGATCTAGTTTGACTTCCGATAAAATATTTTCTCTTCTGAGCAAAATATTATAATAAATAATTAATTTCTTCATCTGGAAAGATTTTATATCCACATAGTCATAAAGGAGTAAGAAAATTATCCTTATTTCCAATCTGATACTCGGGAATTTGAAAAATAAATCCGCAGACCACAGATCAGTGGTAAGACAGTATTTATTTACAGAAAAGAATACAAAAATACCAAAGCTCCCTGCAGGGAGAGAAAAGCCAAGTGGGGAGAGAAAAGCGCTCTCTCTCCCTGTCTCTCTCCCCAGGCTCTTTGTCTAGGAGTATAGGGGTCTGGGTTCCTTGTAAGTGAGGCCAGGAAATGAATGGATACAGTCCTTTCCACTGGGGCAAAGTGAATGAATATATTAATGAATGGACACGGTCTCTTCCACTGGGACAAGGTGAATGAATGCATTAATGAATGGACACAGTCCATTCATGGATTGAGGCCTAGGAAACTTACATGAAATAGACCTAGGCATACGAAACTAGGGTTCCTATCCTAAGTGCAAAGGGAAGGAACCACCAAGGCTCAGTGTCTCGCCAGCAGTTTGGCTATTAGCCCTTTGGCTATTGGAACCTCCAGTGGGGGTGGGAGGCCTCCCCCCTTGCCATCTGTCCTGTATCCCTATTACTCTAAATTTTTAAAAGTCACCAGGATTTTCACCCTTAAGTATCTAAGAAGTTTTTCTTCCTGAGATAAATAATAATAGCCTGAAGAAGGGATAAATAATATCATAGATAAGAAGAAAAGAAATGAAATGACTATTTATTGAAGCTATTTTTATTCCATGTCCATTAAAAATTCTTACTGCCAATAAAACAAATTTCATCTCCTATTTTAAACATATGTTACTTTACAGTTGAATTAAACGACCCCTCTGTGTGGGGTAGATGGATTGAAAGAGATGAAAATGGGACCCAGAGTTCAGAAACAAACAATTACAGTATTTTTCACAGAGGTCTTAAGAAAACATTTAAAAAATAGTATCTATGGTAGACCATATTTAGTATGCTAATTTTATTATAAAACAATTACTTGTGTAGATTTATGAGGTTCAAGTGCAGCCTGTAACGTGGATATATTGTGTAGTGGTGAAATCTAGTCTTTTGGTGTACCCATAACCAAACAGTAGACATTATGACCAATAGATAACTTCTCATCTTTTTTGTTTCAGGTTTGTCAAGGGTACAAAGAATTAGGTTACACTGATTGCATTTGTTAGGTAAAGTCCCCCTTATACTTATATCCTGCCCCCAAGAGGTGTACCATGCACCATAATCCCCATGGCTCTCCCTCCTCCCCATCCCACTCCCTCATCCCCAGTAGTCCCCCACCTTGATTAATTTGAATTTTTTTTTAATGTGGGTATGTATTAGATCATCTATTGCCTTCATATCAGAATTGAGTACATTGGATTCTTGCTTCTCCATTCTTGTAATGATTTACTAGGAAGAATGTGTTCCACCTCCATTCAGGTTAATACAAAAGATGTAAAGTCTCCATCTTTTTTAATGGCTCAGTAGTATTCCATAGGACCATATACCATGGCTTGTTAATCCATTCCTGGGTTGCTGGGCATTTAGGTTGTATCCACATTTTGGCAATTATAAATTGGGCTGTGATAAACAGTCTAGTGCAAATGTCCTTGTGATAAAATGATTTTTTTTTCCTTCTGGGTAGATGCCTAGTAAAGATATCACAGGATCAAATGGGAGGTCTGTTTTGAGTTCTTTGAGGATTCGCCATACTTCCTTCCAAAAGGGTTGTATTAGTCTGCAGTCCTACCAACTACTAAAAGTGTTCCCTTCTCTTCACATCCACGCCAGCATCTGCAGCTTTGAGACTTTGTGATGTGGGCCATTCTCACTGGGATTCGGTGATATCCCAGAATGGTTTTCATTTGCATTTCTCTTATGAGAAGGGAAGATAACCATCTTTTCAAATATTGGTTAGCCATTCGTCTGTTTTCATCAGAGAAGGTTCTGTTCATATCATTTGCCCATTGGTAAATGGGATTGTTTGCTCATTTTTTGTTGATTAATTTGAGCTCTCTGTAGTTCCAGGTTATCAAGCCTTCGTCAGATTCATACCCTGCAAATATCTTTTCCCATTCTTAAGGTTGCCTTTTTTCTTTACTTGCTTTTTCTTTTGTTGTGTCCTTAGCTGTGCAGAATCTACCAATAGATAACTTTCCATCCTTCATCCTCACCCCATCCCACCTTCCCTCCTTTTGGAGTCGTCATCATACCTTATTCCGCTCTGAGTGGCTGTGCATACCCATTGTTTAGCTCTCACTTATAACAGAAGAATATAGAGTGTCTGTCCTGCTATTCCCAAGTTACATAACTTGGAACACTGGCCTCTGTTTCCATCCAACTTGCCATAAAGGATATTAATTCATTCTTTTATTTTAAAAATTCTGGGTTAATGAAAATGTATACCATATTTTATCAAATGAGAGCATGCTGGGGAATCCTAAATGGATAATCTGTGGAGACACAGATTAGTTATGTATGTATCAGTTAGTTATGTATTGCTGTGTAATAAATTACCTAAAAATTCAGCAGCTTTAAACAACAAATAGTCATTATCTCTAGGAGTCAAGAATCCAGATGCGCGCTGTTCTTTCCACCTCTTTGTGTCCATGTATACCTATCATTTCATTCCCACTTATTAGTGAGAACATGCAGTGTTTGTTTCTCCATTCCTGAGATACTTCACTTAGGACAATGGTCTCCAGCTCTGTCCAAGATGCTGCAAAAGACATTATATCATTTCTTTTTATTTATTTATCTCATTTCTTTTACTCCATGGGAGGGATAAAAACTTACCTATTGGATAGAAAGAACACTTTGTGGTAATGGACACACGAAAATCCCTGACTTAAGCATTATACAAAGTATCCATGTAACAAACACATGTGTACCTCCTTAATATTTTGATATAAATTTTAAAGAAAGTAAAGAAAGGAATTCAGGTGTGACTTAGATGGATATTTCTGAGTTTAGAATCTTTTACGAGGCTGTGACCCAGTAGTTATCTGGGACTGTAGTCACCTTAATGCTCAATTGGAGAAGAATCCACTTTGAAGATCATTCAGGTGGCTATTCTTAGGTATTAGATCTTTGCTAGCCTGTGGATGGGGGTTTCATGTCTTTATTATCTGGCTTTCTGCATAATGTTGCTCATGACAGTTGGCCTCCCTCAGTGAGTAGATTTGAAGAGAAAGCGTCTAAGACAGAAGCTACATGCCTTTCAGTACTTCGTCTTTGAATTGACATCACATCCCTTCTGCTATATACAATTCATTAGAAGCAAGTCACCAAAGCAGCCATATTCAAGGCAAATGATTACATGAGGATGTGAGTACAATGAAGCAGGGATTATTGGGAGTTACGTTAGAGTCATTTTAAAGTCTGCTGACCACATATACTAGCTACTTAGGACCTTCGAGGTAGTAGGTGCATTCCTGTTTTCCCCTAAATATCAGAAAGAAGCTCATTTTCCTCCATAGTGTTTGGACATGATCAATGAACAAAAACCAGTAGAACCCCAGGGTAGGTGAGAGGCAATGCTAACACCATGGTTGGACTCAGAGCAGACTGATATCCATGAGATCTCAGAGCACATCTACTTCGTAATACACAATATAAGATGTGTGTGTTTACCTCTTTTTTCTCAAGTATTTACAAGATGTTGTGTTTTCTCACCACTCCCCTTAATTTTACCTTAATTATATTTTAATCTTGATTCTTTACTCTTTGAACTTCACTGGAGGTCACTTAACATATACCATCAGCATCCTGGTACATTGGGCAGATGGAGAGCCTCTCTCACAGTCTTTTTGTTTTCTGGTATATATGGAGAAAGAGAGATTCATTTCTTTGGCTGATTTCTTTTAATCTAGCTCAATATAACCCTATCTTTTTGTCTGAGGTCACTAAAATCTACAAATTGAATCTATCCACCATCTAGGTGCACATACTTCAGAAATACATTTAGCTGTATTAGAACTTAACGTTATTAAAATACTAAAATATATATTTTACTTAAGAGATTTTGTTGTTTCTGTAAACTAACAGTAGGTTAACACTGGGGCTTTATTCTTGTCTTTTCTGCTACATTTAAATCCCAGTCATCAAAACTAAAGGGTATAAATTTATTAATATAAGCTTTTAGGGATTTGAATAAGGTTGAAGACAAAAGTTCCATAGTTAGGTTCTATAGTGAAATACAGTTATTTTACAGGGCTGTCTGCTTAATGCCTCTTATTTTTCGCATATAGTTCATAATTATGCTGGGGAAAAGAGGAAATAAAAGCGTAGAATTTTAATAGCATATTTAGCTTTTTCAATTCCCCTATTTTTAACTCTAAAACAGCTAGCCCTATTTTGCTGCCATATTTTCTTCCCTTAATGACCTTCATTAAACTCTGAAAGTCTCACCCACTGGTGAAAATGTAATGATAAACCAGTAGCAAAGTTGAATGGACTCCAGTTCTAAAATCCCTTGCCTCACTCAGCTGCTTCTTAGACACCTGAAATGTGCTGCTTAATTTAGAAAGAAAAATTGCAGTGAGGCTGCAATCCTACATTTCAGAGAAAAAGGAGCAGAAGATGATTTCCAGGTGATTGAAAGGTGATGTTTACACTTAGGATTTCCTGAGCTTACCAATTTTAACCTTGGAGCTTAGCTACCTTTGATTTTAAGAAGAATTAGACCCAAACCTTATTCTGGATATTTTCCCACTTTAGAGTGGAATGTTGACTATGAATGAGAAAAATGCAGGGCTGAAAGAGAAAAAAGCAAACCAGTTTGTGAAGGAAATGAATGGAAGGGGTAGGTTTAGTTTTCCTCTAAGTCAAGGGCAAGGAGCTGACTTCTTTAATTTAACCCTTGGAATATACTTACAAGATGAAAGAGATAAAGGAGTCTAATGAACATTTCATTGTATTTGATATCTCCAATAAAAAATAAAAGTAACAAAAAAAAAAGCTACATGAGAAAACACATTTTTAAAATGTTCATTACAAAATACTGTAAATAAATATAGTAAAGTTAAATGCAAAATCATTAGGTGAATACACAATTTGTTTGCATGTGTAAATGTATATAAAGTGTGAAGCAAAGTATACATCTTACTCTTTCACTGACATGTAGAATAATGGATTTGTTTTCTATGTTAACATGATTTGTTTTCTAAAAGTAAATTTTATCATTCTCCATTTAGACACATCTTAAACAAGGTCTTCTGCATCTGAGGCCTGAATTAACCACCATAGTGCACCTAATAAGCACTCAACAAATATTGGTTAAATGAATGAATAAAGCAATAGAAGAAATAAGGGAAAAGTAAAGGGGAAGAGGGAGAGACAGAAAGAAAGGAAGGAAAGAAGGAAGGGAGGGAAAAGAAATGACCTAGTATGACATATGAAACATTTTTTCTTTTTTTGGCCAGGGCCGGGTTTGAACCCGCCACTTCTGGCATATGGGCCTGGCACCCTACTCCTTTGAGCCACAGGCTCCACCTGACATATGAAACATTTTATCCTTTCAACTTCACATCTTAAAAAGCTTTCTTCACTTGACTTCTAGCCACACTGCTCTTCTCTTTTTCCTGCTGCTTTACTGCCTGTGCTTTTCTAGTCCCATGATTCGAACCAAACCAAACAAACAAAAGACCTTCCAGGATAAAATTGGGGAAAAAAAACAACTAACAGGGTCACAAAAACTAGCAAAAATGAAGTTCTTATTATTAAAGAAACAATTAAAAATTATATTTACATGAGAAAAATAAAGAAAAAAGAAAAAGAAAAATTTAGGGGGAAAAATTGAAAGAAAGAAAACTAAAAACTATATATAAAAACTATTATATATATATATATATATATAGAGAGAGAGAGAGAGAGAGAGAGAGATGCTAATCACAATGCTGATACAGCTGTTTACGATGGAGAGTGGAGACCTCTGCTGACTTCTTTGCCCTCAAACCCCACAGGGTTGAGAGTCTGAATCTCTCCTCAGCCCTCTTAATAGACATGCCTGGATCTTTCCAAGCCATTACCCTTGGCTAAGCAGAGGTTTTCCCAGGAAACCATGTGTTGCTGGGATCTCTCCTGAAGTGCCTGTCCCCTTATCAGGCACCCCAAACTTGGCCTTGCTCTATGCTCCTGGGGGCCAAGACCGCAAGGCAAATCTCTCACTGACAAATACTGAAAGCTCCGCTCTTTCCTGTGTCTCAGTCCTGGTCTCTGGGCGCTATTCGAAGTCACTTGATCACTTGTCCAAGGTCTCCCAGCATAGGCCCCACTCTGGGACCCTGAGGGCTGAACCTGCAGGACAGCTCTCCCAGGGATGGTTGCTTGCAGCCTGCAACCAAATGATGAAAGCTCTGTTCTGGTCCAGCTGCTCAGTCCTGGCCTCTGGGCATTGTTCAAAGTCACTTGCTCACTCCCCTCTCCCCAATCTCACTGCACCTGGTTGCAAAGAAGCTGTTACTCAGCTGCCATCTTCCTCTAGTCCCTATGATTGTTTCTTCTCTCTTCCTCTCCCTAATTTCTAAGTCTTGGAGTTCATTAGGGCTTAGTCCTCAGCATTGCTTCTTCTCTATAGCCAATTCCTTTAGTAATCTCTTCAACTTTTATGAATTTACTACAAATATTCTCATACACCCGGTAATGTACCTCTAAACAAACTGCTCTCCTAACCTCTGTATTTGCATATTTAACTATCTGCTTTATTTCCACATAGATATCAAATAGCCTTGTCAATGTCAACCTCTACCAAACACAACTCTTGATTCATTTCCTACCAATCTGTTCATCCTTCATCATCCCCATGTCTAGCAATGGCATTGCCTTTTATCTAATCTTTTAACCTAAAGTTTAAAGACTTTCTAATCTCCCATTTTCTATCATAACAGCTATCCAAACCTTTAACATGCTTTGTTGAGTTCTACACTAAGGAGACCCTGAATCCTACAGCCTTCCACTGTGCACATTTGCTGTTATAGTAACTTATCTAACTTACCATCTTCTCTCATTTAGATGGCTGCCATGACTCTTGATAGCATCTCAGCTTCTACTTTTGCAGCTTGTTTTGATCAGAGTCCAACTATACTGAAAGAAATCACTCTAGAGAATTCCCTGCTCATAGACTGAAAGTTTAACAACAGGAGGACTGATAAGAGCCAGAAGCTATCCTTGCTGATGACCAATAAAAGCAGAACAACAATAAATCTCTCAGGCACATAATCAGCGATGAGGCAGAAACAAAAATGACAAAAAACAACCTACCAGTTTTCTGTCAGTATCTCACCCAGCTGTTTTCATAAGGCAGTGTGAGAAAAATAGTACCAAGGGGCCATCCCCTTCCTCTGGTGATACAGAGTAGAACTTGGGAAAGGAGAGAAATGGCTATGAACGCCATTGCTCCAAGGATCAGTGAGCTTCAGCAACTCACTTTTCTTCAGCTTTAGTTTATGGCCTCCAAAGACAAAAAAGTAAACCTTATGAAATATAATTCACAACCATGCCAAGTACCTAGTGTGAAGTGTCCAGTGGTTTTATAGTGGACTCAAAAACAAAACGTCCTTAGTATGAACCACAAAGCTTCATTGTGACCTAGCCTCTGTTTAAGGCTCTACTTTTATCCTAATACTCCCTTTCCTTATCTCATTTCACCACATTGTCTTTCAGGCATTTCTTTGAAGATATCCAGCAAAGGTTCTTCCCCCAAAGCCTTTTTCTTCTGTCTGATAAACCACCCTTTCTGTTGCTTATATGACTTGTTTCCTAGCTTCAGTCAAGTCTGTGCTTCAATGACACCACAGAGCAGTTGCCGGATTACCTAAGAAATTAATCTATGACCCTTTACCCTGCTTTAGTTTTCTTCTTAGCACTATCACTATCTTACGTTATGTGGCATTTATATTTGAAGGTGAGCTTTCTGAGGGTAGTACCTTCATTTATTTGCTTACACATCCCAGGTGCTCAATCAGCACCCCAAAAATAATAAGACAAAAATAAGATACTTTTTCAAAACATTAGTAGTAATAAATTTTTCTTATTATCACTGTATGAATTATAAAACTCATAGGTTTGAAATTCTATTGTTTCCTAAAGCTTCCTTTAAAGTAATTGTTTTGGAATCAAGAACATATGTTCTTAAACAGCTTTATTGACGGTAAAGTGTTGGATAAATGTGGGACTATTTAGAGTGCAGCTACAATATCATTACTTAAATCAAATGAATAAAAAAACCAACCGTCTATGCTATTGGTATTTAAATAACATATATTTTAAGAATACCAATAACTATGAAAAATGAGCTTATTAAAGAAAGTGAAATAAATTCTCACCCAACATAAGATTTTTAAGTTAGAAGTAATCTTATATTATCACCTAGGAAAAACTCTAAACTTCTTTCTAACTGTTATTATGAGCTACTGTTTTTCTTTCTTTTATTTCAAAATATTAAGGGAGTACAAACTTTTTTTTGTTTGTTTTGTTTTGTTTTTTGACATGGGCACACTGTATAACACAAGGGACAGGGCTTTTAGTGTTCCCATCACCAGGATAGTGCTCACTGTACCAGAAAAGCTTTCATCCCCACCCACCCAACCACTTTTCCAGCCCCCTTAGTCTCCAATGTCCTTTCTGCCTCTTTGTGCCTTCATGTACCCATAGTTTAGTTTCCACTTATTACTGAGAACATGTGTTTTCTCTTTGTCCATTCATAAGATACTTTACTCAGGCTAATGGTCTTTGGTTTTAAGTTTGGCAAAAGACATTCTTTTGTTTGCTGCTAGTTTGTTTTTAACCTCATTAATTTTTTAAATTTCAGATATACACAGGTATACAAATGTTTTGGTTACACAAATTGGTTTTGTACAGTTTGAGTCAAATGAAGACATGTATCCATCACCCAGATAGTGTACATTGTACCTGTTTGATTTTTCCTGTTTCCTCCCTCCACCTGCTTGATTTCTGTTGAGTTTTGCAACCATAGGTGCACCTGAGTGTTGATCAATTAGTTCCAATTTAATCGTGAATACATTTGATGTTTGTTTTTCCATTCTTACAATACTTAACTAAGGCAAGTGGTCTCCAGTACTATCCAAATTGCTGCAAAAAATATTAGTTCTTCTTTTTAATGCAGAGTAGTACTATACAGTGAATATATACCACATTTTATTAAACCACTCATGAATTTATAGGCCCTTAGGTTGATTCCATGTCTTTGAGATTATGGATGTACTATTATTAACATTTGAGTGCAAGTGTCTTTTTGATAAAAAAGTCTTTTTTCCTTTGGGTAGATACCCACTAGTGGGATTGTTGGATCAAATAGTAGATCTACTTTTAGTTCTTTGAGGAATTTCCATACTACCTTCCATACAGGTTGTATTAGTTTGCAGTCTCACCACCAGTGTATAAGTGTACCTTTCTCTTTGTATCCATAACAGCATCGTTGTTTTGGGACTTTTGATAAAAGTCATTCTCAGAGGTGGGGGCGGGGGGCTAGGCAATATTTCTTTATGGTTTTAATTTTCATATCTCTGATGATTAGTGATGTCAAGAATTTCTTCATGTTTTATTGGCCATTAATGTATCTTCTTTTGAAAAGTTCTGTTCATGTATTTTGCCCACTTTTTAATGGGATTTTGTGATTTTTTTCTTGTCGATTTGCCTGATTTCTTTGTAGGTCCAGGTTTTTAGCCCTTTATTAGCCATCTGATCTTTGACAAAAGCAGACAATAATATACACTGGGGAAAAGAAGTTCTACTCAATAAATGGTGCTAGGAAAACTGAATAGCCACATAGAGAAGATGGAAACAGGATCCTTACCTCTCATCACTCACAAACATTAACTCAAAATGGATACCAGACTTAAATCTAAGGGATGAAACTGTAACAATTCTAGATGAAAATGCTGGAAAACTTTTCTTAATAGTAGCCTGAGCAAAAAAAATTATAGTATAGACACCTAAGGAAATGACAGAAACAACAAAAAATTAGCAATTATGATTTGATTAAATTAAGAAGCTTCTGCACAGCTAAGGAAATTATCACTGGAGTGAATAGACAACCTACAGAATCAGAGAAAAGACACATTATTTCATTCCTTTTCATGGCTAAGTAGTACTCATACACACTGAATTTTCTTTACCACTCAGGAGCTTATGAGCATGTAGGTTGATTCCATTTCTTTGCAATTCTGAATTTAGCTACAATAAGCATTTGAATGCAGGTGTCTTTTTGATAAAATGTTTTCTAATTCTTTGGGTAGATACCAAATAATGGGATTGGTGGATCAAATGTTAGGTTTACTTTTAGCTCTTTGAGGAAACTCCATACTGTTTTCCATAGAAGCTGTACTAGTTGGCAGTCCCACCAACAATGAAAAAGTGTTTGTTTTTCTCTGCATCAATGAAAGCATCTGTTGTTTTTTGATCTTTTACTAATCACCATTTTGAGAGGGATAATGTGGTATCTCATTTGGTTTTAATTTGCATTATCCTCAATGATTAGTGATATTGAAGATGTTGAAAATTTTTTTCATGTTTGTTAACCATTTGTTTATCTTCTTTTGAAAAAAAAATTTGTTCATTTATTTTGCACACTTTTTGATGGGTTGTTTTTTTTCTTACTGCTTTATTTGAGCTCTTTGTAGATTTTGAAAATTAATCCCTAATTGGTTATATGCTTTGCAAATATATTCTCCCATTCTGTAAGTTGACTGTTTACTCTGTTGATTATTTTCATTGCTGTTCAGAAGCTCTTTAATTTAATTAAATCCCATATCTTCATTTTTCTTGCTACTATATCTGCCTTTAGGGTCTTAGTCATAAATGCTTTGCTCAGACCTATGTGTAGAACAATGTTTTCTATGGTGTCTTCTAGAGTAAGAGATTTCCTCCCTTATGTATAAATAGAAATATACTTCCTCCATTATATTTAAATTCCTCCCTTATATTTAAATATCCATTCATCTTGAATTATTCTTTGTATATTGTGAGAGATAGGTATTCTACATGTGGTGATCCAATTTTCCCAGCACTATTTATTGAATAGTGCTTCTTTTGCCCAGTGTATACTGTTTTCTGCTTTGTCAAAGATCAGTTGGTCATACCTATATGGTTTTATTTCTTGGTTCTCTATTCTGTTCCATTGGTCTACATCTCTGAAAATTCTATACAATTTTAATTACTATAGCCTTGTAATATAATTTGAAGTTGGGAAATATAATGTCTACAATCTGTTCTTTTGTTTAATATTTCTTAGGCTCTTCAGGTTCTGACTCCTTTTTAGCTCCAAATGAAGTTCAAGAATATGCTTTAGATCTACAGAATATAACATTGTTATTTGAATCTGTAAATCACCATGAGCAGCATGGATATTTTAATGATGTTGTGTCACCTATGACTTGACCACCTTTCCCCTTTTTGAATGCCATTTATTATTTATTCTTAGCTGATTGCTCTGACTATGACTTTTAGTAGGATATTCAGTAGAAATGGTGGCAGTGGGTCTCTTTGTCTTCAAGTTCTTAGGGCGAATGCCTTCAACCTTTCCACATTCAGTATAATGTTGACTGTAGTTTTGTCATATATGGTTGTTACAGTTTTGAAGTATGCTCCTTCTATGTCTTCTTTGTTGAGGGTTTTTATCATGAAAGTTTGCCAGATTTTAATACCTGTTTTTTCTGTGTCTATTGAAATGATCATAAAGTCTTTGTTTTTGAATCTGTTAGTGTGATGTATTTCAATGATTGATTCATGTATGTTAAACCATCCTCGGATCCCTTGGAAGAAAACCACTTGGTTATGATAAATTATCCTTTTAATGTGCTGTTGAATTTGATTTTCTAGTATTTTCTTGAGTATTTCTGCATCAATGTTCATTAGAGATATTGGTCAATCATTTTCCTTTAGTGTTGTGTCCTTTCCAGGTCTTGTTATCAAGATAATAGTGGCTTCATAGAATGAAATATCAAGGATTTCTTCCATTGCTTTCAATGGTATGGAATATTTTCTGTAGGATGGGTCCCGTTTCTTCTGCATAGGCCTGATAGAATTTGAATGATAATCTTTCTGATCTTGGTTTTTTGTTGTTAAGTGCTAGTAGATTTTTTTTTCTGCCTCAATCTTGCAGAAATTATTTGTCTGTTCATGATTTATATTTCTTCCTGATTCAGGACTGGGAAATTGCATTTTTAATATTTTATTCATTTCTTCAATGTTTTCTAGTTTCTGTGTATAGTATTTACAGTATTCATAGTATTTGCAGATACTTTTTTTATTTCTGTGGTATAAATTATAATGTCTCATTTTTCATTTTTGATACAGCTCATTTCAGTCATTTCCCTTCTATTTATGGTTTATCAGGCTAATGCTGCACCAGTTTTGTTTACTATCAAAAAAGCAACTCTTTATTTTGTTCGTCTCTTGTGTATTTTGTTTCCATTTTGTTTAGTTCTCCTCTGAGCTATGTTATTTATTTATTCTTTTTTTTTTTTGAAACAGAGTCTTACTTTGTCACTCTTGGTAGAGTGCTGTGACATCACAGCTCACAGCAACCTCAAACTCTTGGGCTTAAGCAACTCTCTTGCCTCAGCCTCCCAAGTAGCTGGAACTACTGGCACCTGCCGCAATGCCGGGCTATTTTTAGAGATAGGGTCCTGCTCTGGCTCAGGCTGGTCTCGAACTCATGAGCTTAGGAAATCCACCCACCTCCACCTTCCAGAGGGCTAGGATTACAGGAATGAGCCCCACACCTGGCCATTGTCTTTTTCTTCTGCTGCTGACTTTGGGGTTGGATTGTTCTTTTTCTGCATCTTTGTGAGGTACTGTCAGGTTAATAATTTGTGATCATTCTGTCTTTTAGCTGTAAGTATTTAAGGCTATAAACTTTTCCCATAACTGCATTTTTCTATCCCATAGATTTTGAAAGCTTATGTTCCCTTTGTCATTCAGATTGAATATCTTTTGATTCCCATATTGATTTTATCCTGACCCTAGGATTGTTCAGCAGAAAGTTGTTTAATTTTCATGTCTTTGTGTCAATTGAAAATTTCTCTTGGTATTCATTTCCAGTTTTATTTCACTATGAGTTGAGAGGATACATGGTATGATTTCAGGTTTTCTGAATTTGCTGATACTTGTTTTGTGGCTTAAGATATGATCAGTCTTGGAAAATGTCCCAAGAAGTATATATATTCTGTACTTTTAAATAGAATGCTCTGTAAATGTCTCTTAGGTCCACTTGTTGTAGAGTCCAGTTACAGTCTAGTATTTCTTTGTTGATTTCTGTTTTAATGATCTGTCCTGTTTTCTCAGTTCAGTATTGAAATACCCAAAGATTATGATGTCACTGTTTACTTCTTTGCTCATATCTACTCCAATTTGTTTTATGAATCTGGGAATTCCTATGTAAGGTTCATATATATTTATGATCCTTATCTCTTCTTGCTGAACTAGTCACTATATGTCCTTTTTTTTACAATTATTGTGTTAAAGTCTGTTTTTTTCTGATATGAGAATGACTACCCCTGCTCACTTTTGGTTTCTTTTCTGTGGAATATTATTTTTTTCTGAGTCTGTGCATGTCCTTGCTAGTTCAGTGCTTTCCTTGGAAATAGCATATACTTGGCTATTCTTTTTTATCCATTCAGCTAATCTGTTACCCGCCCTCCCCTTCTCAATATGTGCCTTTTAAGAGGAGCCTTATGACCATTTACATTCAGTGTTAGTATTGATATGTGGGATGCTGTTGTGTTCATCAGAATGATAGCTTGTTTACTTTTCCCTAGTGTGCCATTGTTTTATAAAAGCTATGGGCTTTATCTCTCAGGAGTTTCTACACTAGTGGGTAGTTCTATTGAGTTGTTCCCCCATGTAATGCACTTTTGAGCATTTCCTGGAGGGCAGGGAATATCAGAAAATTCCCTTTGCATTTATTGCCTGTAAAAGTCATTATTTCTCTACCACATAGGAAACTTGGTTTTGTAGTGTAAAAAATTCTTCTCTAGCAGATGTTCAGTTGTGGAAGACTAAAAATGGGGCTGAAATCCCTCTTTGGCGTTCAAGGTCTCTGCTGAGAAGACTGCTGTTAGTCTGATTTGTTTTCCTTTGCCGTTTGCTTGTTGCTTTCCTCTTTCAGCTTGTAGAATTTTCTCCATTGTGACTCTGGCCAAGCTGATGACTATGTGTCTTGGAGATGTCCTACTTCTATGGCTCTTCCTAGTGTCTAATGACCATTCATATCTGAGTATCTGGCAATACCATAGAAGGTTTCCTCAATAATTCTCTCACATTATTTCCCCATGCTTTTTACTTTTTCTTTGTCTCCCTCAGGGATGCCCATAATTCATATATTGTCTCACTATATATAGTCCCATATTTCTTTGAGTGATTATTCATTCTTCTGTATTCTTTTTTTTCCTGCATCTTCTACTTAAATAGGTTAGATTGAAAGTCTTTTGTTCAAGCTCTGAAATTCTTTCTACTTGGTCTACTTGTTGTTCAGGCTTTTGGTTCTATTTTGCAATCCTTAAATGACTCTTCCATTTCTTAACTTTTGTTGTATCTTTTCTTATGCTATTTATCTCTTTAGTAATTTTTCTCATTCTTGTCCTCAAATTTTAGGCAAGTGTTCTTTGTGTGTTTTCAACTTTTTCTTAAATCCTATTCATCTTATTTATTATCCATATTCTAAATTCCATGTCTGAAATTTCAACAATTTCTTTTTGATTGGATTTTGTTGCTGTAGGTCTACTGTGATAATTTGGGGATGTTGAACTAGCATGTTTTTTCATGTTGCCAGAATTCTTTTGTTGGTTTCTTTTCATCTGAAGCTTCTTCAGTTCAGGTTAGATAGTTTTACAGTGCATCTGTTCTACGTTCTACTTTGTTGAGACTCTCCTACTTAGTGAGATGAGATCCTCAGGTGGGGCATTTGTGACCTGTTCTGGAAGATGGTCCAGTAGGAAAGGGTAGACACAATGAGATCCTGTAACATCACTGTTCTTCACTGTTCCATTCCCCTGTGGTTTGTCTCATCTAAGATGGTGTTGTCGGGTCTACATGTCAACTGTTAGGTTGGTTCCTGGCCACTGTTGGAAGCTTACTCTAGGGGCTGGGTAAATCCCTCTTTGTAATGGTGGATGTTGTGGGAGATTGCTATGCCTCAGTCACTCCTGAGTGGCTGCTTAGTTACCCTATCTAGGCAGTGGCTACCCGTATCTGGGTTGTCAGCATTTACTATACCCAGGTGCAGGCATAATGCAGCATGCATTGCAGGACAGCTCATAGCCAGCATTTACTATACCCAGGTGCAGGCATAATGCAGCATGCATTGTAGGACAGCTCATGGCAAAAGTGCTAGACTACAGGTTTGGTGTTGTGTGGGGCTGTACGTTATGCTCTGCTAGGCAATAAGCAGGGTTATGAGGGCCAGGCTACTGTATGGCTGGGGTTCTCCCAATGCAAGGCCTATTGAACTATTGGAATGGGATCTCTTGAGTGGCATCAGTGCCTGCTCTGTTTGAATTCTCCAGTGCGAGTGGAGTGCTCAGCTCCCTGTCACAGATGTATGACAACCTTGGTTATATCAAAGCTGATACCTGTGCAAACTAAGTGTTTCAGACCTGAGAGTACAGAATGGTATCAGTTGTAGCAACACAGAAATAAAAGCCTGCTGCAAGCCTACTCTCCAGTTCAGTGTTACTGCACAGTCTCCAAGTAGTTCCCTAATGAGTATGGAAGCCTGGAGTGTTGATGGGTCCCATCCCCCACATCTCTTGTTACAGTGTCTATGAGGGTAGTTTGAAGGCCTGGGGTTCCCTCCTTTGTCCCTTCCTCATATGTGCATGTCTCTCTGAGGTACCATCTGATCTTGGTGAGTAGATCTCTCCATTCCCATTTCCATTACTCTAAATGTCTCCCTTCACTTCTCTGATGATTTACAATGCTCTCTCCAAGAGGGTCCATCTGTAATTAGGCATCTGTTTGCAACTTTTGATCCTCTACCCAAGAGTGGTGTGCATGGGCTGCTTCTAGTTCGGCATCTTCTTTCAATATTTTCTACACCACCTGATTGCTGAACCTTTTGCTGCATCAATCACTCTCCATTATATAAACTCCATCTTGACAATAGCCAGTGCTGGAATCCTTATCAGTTAACTTTTGTGATATCATAAACCCCTTCAGTACTCAGTGGCTTAAAGAACCACTAGTTTTTAGAACTCCCAAGTTTTTTTTTTTTTTTTTTTTTTAAATTTTATTGAATGGTAACAATGTAACTTAATGCCCTTCTGGGGTACAGTGTGGGGTTTTCGCATGCAATCCGAAATACTTCCATCAAACTGATCAACACAGCCTTCATGTCTTTTTCTCAGTTATTGTTTTAAAACATTCTGATTCTACTCTCAGAGAGTTTCAATAAGTGGATTTAATACAATATCCTTCTAAAGTCAGATCTCATTCCTAGAGATGACACAACATATCCT
>CAUYQV010112872.1:0-16428 GCA_963574575.1 Galagoides demidoff
GGGGCCGTTTCAGCTGCTGTCCTGACTTTTTTTCTGGCTGATACTGTGGTTCTGGATTATACTTCCAATCCAACTATTCCCCTCTTTGCTGCTCGCCCTGCGCTGCTTATCTGTGCAAGGATGCCGCGGAAGGGATTAATAAACCCACTCTCACCTGAAATCACCAGGAGAGTTGACTCAGGGGTGCATCTCCTCCGCCATCTTGCTCCGCCTCCCTCGGTAAATTTCTTAAAATGGGAGGAGTCCTGTGGTATATTTTGTAAAATGAGTAAACTTTTCTTCTTTTTTAGTTTTTTGAATTGGGTTGCATTGATTGCATTTGTTAGGTAAAGTCCCTCTTATAATTATGTTCTGCCCCCAAAAGGTATGACACACATCATGACCCCTAAGCTGCCTCCCTCCCCTCCTTCTGTTCTCCCCTTCCCCCACCTCCCACCATGTGCTGGGTCATTAATTGTCCTTGTATTAGAATTGAGTACATAGGATTCTTGCTTCTCCATTCTTGTGATGCTTTACTAAGATAATGTGTTCCACTTGCATCCAGGTTAATGCAAAAGATGTATAGTCTCTATCTTTTTTAGTGGATGAATAGTGTTCCATGGTATACATCTACAACAGCTTGTTAATCCATTCCTGGGTTGGTGGGCATTTAGGCTATTTCCACATTTTTGTGATTGTAAATTGAGCTGTGATAAACAGTCTAGTACAGATGTCCTTATGGTGAAAGGATTTTTTTCCTTCTGTGTATCTGTCCATTAATGGGATTGCAGGATCAAATGGGAGGTCTAGTTCAAGATCTTTGAGGATTCTCCATACTTCTTTGCAAAAAGGTTGTATTAGTTTGCAGTCCCACCAGCAGTGTAAAAGTGTTCCTTTCTCTCCACATCAAGGCCAGTATCAGCAGTTTTGAAATTTTGTGATGTGGGCCATTCTCACTGGGGTTAGATGATACCTCAAGGGGGTTTTGATTTACATTTATCTAATAATTAGGGATAATGGACATTTTTTCATATGTTTATTTGCCATTTGTCTGTCTTCTTTAGAGAAAGTGCTATTTATCTCTCTGGCCCATTAATAAAAGGGATTGTTGGCTTTTTTCATGTTGATTAATTTGAGTTCTCTGTAGATCCTAGTTATCAAGCTTTTGTCTGATTCAAAATATGCAAATATCCTTTCCCATTGTGTAGGTTGTCTATTTGCTTTGGTTGTTATCCCATTTGTTTATTTTTGTTGTTGCAATTGCCATGGAAGTCTTCTTTATAAAGTCTTTCCCTAGGCCAATATCTTAAGTGTTTTCCCCATGCTTTCCTTAAGGATTTTTATCATTTGTGCCTTAGATTTAGGTCTTTTATCTATCTTGAATCAATTTTAGTGAGTGGAGAAAGGTGAGGGTCCAGTTTCAGTCTTTTAAGTGTGGATATCCAGTTCTCCCAGCACCATTTATTGAATAGGGAGTCTTCTACCCAGTGTATGTTTTTGTTTGGTTTATCAAAGATTAGGTGGCTGTGAGATGTTAGTTTCATCTCCAGGATTTCTAGTCAGTTCCAGATGTCTATGTCTCTGTTTTTGTGCCAATACCATGCTGTTTTGATCACTGTGGCCTTGTATTACAGCCTAAAGTCTGGTAGGCTGATGCCCCTAGCTTTGTTTTTATTACTAAGAACTGCCTTAGCTATATGGGTTTTTTTTCTGATTCCATACAAAATGTAGAATTATTTTTTCCGAATCTTGAAAGTATGATGTTGGTATTTTAATAGGGATGGCATTGAATCTGTCAATTGCTTTGGGAAACAGACATTTTCACAATGTTGATTCTTCCCAGCCATGAGCATGTTATGTTCTTCCATTTGTTAGTATCTTCTGCTATTTCTTTTCTTAGGGTTTAATAGTTTTCTTTATAGGGGTCCTTCACCTTTTTTTAAGGTATATTCCTAGGTATTCCATTTTCTTTGAAGCTACTGTGAAGGGGATTAACTCTTAATTAGCATCTTATTTGGCTATTATTGGCATATACAAAGGCTACTGATTTGTGGACATTGATTTTATATCCTAAGACATTACTGTATACTTTGATCACTTCCAGGAGTCTTGCGGTTGAGTCTTTAGGATTCTCTAAGTATAAGATCATTATCATCAGCAAAGAGGGACAGTTTGACCTCCTCTGCTTCCATTTGGATACCTTTTATTTCCTTCTCTTATCTGATTGTATTGGCTAGAACTTCCAGTGCTATGTTTAATAGAAGTGGTGATAGAGGACAACCTTGTCTTGTTCCAATTCTAAGTGGAAAAGCTTTTCATTTAGTAAAATAATACTGTGGGTTTATCATAGATGGCTTTCATCAGTTTAAGAAATGTGTCACCTATGCCTATACTCCTTTGTGTTCTAATTAGAAAAGGATGCTGTATTTTTTCGAATGCTTTTTCTGCATCTATTGAGAGGATCATATGGTCTTTGTTTTTGCTTCTGTTGACATGGTGGATACTGTTTGTGGATTTATATGTGGTAAACCAGCCTTGCATCCCTGGGATGAAACCTACTTGATCATGGGGTATGACTTTTTTGATGAGAAGCTGTAATGTATTGACTAGGATTTTGTTGAGAATTCTTGCATCTATATTAATTATTGAAATTGGTCTGAAGTTCTCCTTTATAGCTAGATCTTTTCCTGGTTGGGTATCAGGGTAATGTTTGCTTCATAGAACATGTTGAGGAAGACTCCTTCATCCTCAATTTTTTGGAATACTTTCTGCAGTATGGGAATAAGCTCTTCTTTGAAAGTTTGATAGAATTCTGGTATGAAGACATCTGGCCCAGGGCATTTTTTTGTTGGGAGATTTTTTGTTTCTTTGATCTCAGTGGTTGAAATTGGTCTGTTCAGAAACTCTATTTCTTCCTGGCAAAGTCTAGGGAGAAGGTGTGATTCCAAATGTTGATCCATTTCCTCCACATTGTCAAAGTTCTGGGCATAGAGTTTCTGGTAGTATTCAGAGATAATCTCTTGTATCTCTGTGGCATCTGTTGTTATTTCCCCTTTATCATTTCTGATTGAGGTTAGTAGAGATTTTACTTTTCTGTTTCTAGTTAGTCTCACCAAAGGTTTAGCAATTTTATTTATTTTTTCAAAAAAATAACTTTTTGTTTCATTAATTTTCTGAATGATTTTTTTTGTTTTCAATTTCATTAATCTCTGATTTAATTTTAGATATTTCTTTTCTTCTACTGGGTTTAGATTTAGATTGTTATTCTTTTTCCAGTTCCATAAGATAGTTTTGTGTGTTTATTGATGTGTTCTCTTTATGTTTTTTGGATGTAGGTATCTAAAGTAAAAAATTTTTCTCTCAGGACTGCTATTGCTGTATCCCACAAGTTTTTGTAGCTTGTGTCTTCATTGTTGTTATGTTTAAGGAAGTTAATGATTTCCTCTTTTATCTCTTGCTCCACCCAACTATCATTCAGCATAAGGGTGTTTAATTTCCACACCTTCGTGTGGGGTTGAACGTTTTTTGTTGGAGTTGAGTTCCACCTTTAATGCCTTGTGGTCTGAGAAGACACAAGGCAAAATTTCAATTCTTTTGATTCTGTTGAGGTTTGGTTTGTGTTCTAAGATATGATCTATTTTGTGGGCCAGTGACAAGAATGTATATTCTTTAGCTTTGGGATGGAGTGTTCTATATAGTTCTGTCAAGCATAGTTGTTCTAGGGGCACATTTAAGTCCCTGTATCTTTGTTTCTATTTAGAGAATCTGTCCAGTTCTGTAAGAAGAGTGTTAGAGTCTCTTGTTATTATGGTGTTATGGGATATCATATTGCTCAGACTAATTAAGGTCTGTTTCAGAAATCTGGGACCATTTAAGTTGGGTGCATAAATATTTAGAATTGAAATGTCTTCTTGTTGTATTTTTTCCTTGACCAATATGAAGTGTCCATCATTGTCTTTTTTTTTTTTTTACTGTAGTTGCTTTAAATCCACTTATATCTGAAAATAAGATTGCAACCCATCTCTTCTTCTGAATTCCCTTTGCCTGAAAAATTGTCTTCTATTCCTTAACTCTGAGTTTTAATTTGTCCTTTGAGGCTAAGTGTGTTTCTTGCAGACAACAAATGGATGGTCTGTGTTTTTTTTTTTTTTCCAGTTTTGGCCAGGACTGGGCTTAAATCTGCCACCCCTGGTATATGGGGCGGGCCTACTCCTTGAGCCACAGGTGGTGCGCCAAGGGTTTTTTTTTAAAATCCAATCAACCAGTCTGTGTCTCTTCAGTGTGGAATTCAAGTCATTAACATTTATTGAGAAAATTGATTAGACTGGTGGCATTCTATTAATCTTATTTTGTGAAAGCCCATTTCTTAGTTTTATCTTTTTCATCATTGTGAAAGCTAGGTTTTGTCCTTTAGCTTCGGAGTGCTTACTTTGCTGGTGATCCATTGTGCTGGTCAGAATGTTTTATAGATACTAATTAGATCCTGCTGGTTGTTAGTGTTACTTAGTTCTTCTATGTTGCTAGTTTTCTGTCTAGTTGTTTAGTGTTTCTGGAGAGAGGCATGCTAATGACTATAACTGTGATTGTTGATCTGCCTTTTTTTTCTTTCCATTTATCAGTTTTTGTGTCATATTGTATCTTGCATTTCTTTTATTTGGTATATATACATTTAATATTGCCATCTCTTTTTCTTGGATTGACCATTTATCATTTTTAGTACCTTTTTCTGTTTTTGGTAATTTTCTTTGATCTGAAGTTTACTTTATCTGATATTGATATAGGTATTACTGATTTACTTTGATTGATATTTACATAATATATCTTTTTCTGTTTTGTACTTACAACTTGCCTATTTTGTGATATTTGAGTTTCTTATGCACAGTATAAATTTGGGTCATGTTTTTAAGTTTTATCTTTTAATCTCTGTCTCTTGATATTATATTTAGAACATTTACATTTAATATAATTATGGTAGTGGTTTATGACTACCCACTTTTTAAAAAATTCTTTCTGTTTTTAATTTTTTTGTTTTTGTTTTCCTGTCTTGTGAAGATTGCTTGAACATTTTTAAAATTTCATTTTGATTTGTCAGTAACCAATAATTTTTCAAGTACATCCCTATGTACTTTTGTGGCTGCTCAAGGTGTATGTGCATAACTTAATTGTAGTCTACTGGTTTTATCATTCTACTTGTTTAAATAAATTATGGAGTCTTTTTCCAGCTTAAATGTTAGATATGTTTTGCTCTTCCCCTGGTATCTGAGGCTCTGTTTATTTCACCTACTGTATTTTTATTTTGTTCAGATTAGGTAGTTTCCACTGCTCTGCCTTCCAGTTCACTGACCCTTCCCTCTGTCCATCCTGTTGTTGAGCCCTTCCAAATGATTGTTTTGTTTATTATATTTTTTAGTTATAATGTTTCCACTTGAGTTTTCTTTATGTTTTCTCTTTCTTTGCTGGGACTTTGTCCCTTTTCATTTATTTTAAGCATGTTTGTTTTTGATGATTAAAATATTTTTTATTAGAGCTGCCTTAAAATCTTTGTAAGATAATTCTAACACCTCTGCCATCTCAATGCTGGCATCTATCTGTTGTCTTTTTTCATTTAGTTTGAGATTGTTTAGCTTCTTAGTATAATAAGTGATTTTTTTATTGATCTTTGTACTTTTTCATATGTTGTAAGACTCTGAATGTTATTTAAACCTGCTGTTTCAACTGTTTTTTTTTCCAACACCACTTAGGCAGATGAAATGGGGAGGGGACTGCCATGTTACTATCAGGTGAAGATAGAAGTTCATGTTCCCCTCTAGGCTTCTATTTACACCTGAGAACAGGGGTAAGAGCAGGAGTTCTGGCCCTTCATATAGTCTCCACTGACGTCATGTTGGGGACGACCTCCAATAACCAATCTCCTCATTGATGGGTGATGCTGAACATTCTCTTTACTTTGCCTTGTTTGGCAGCACCCCATTGGGGAGGAGGAAAAGTGCCTCTTTCCTGATGGGCAGTGGGTAGGAGTTTTATTTTTTCATGTGGTCCCCTGGTAGCACTGTACTGGGGAAGGGCAGGGATAGAAGTCAGACCTCCTCATGTGGCTTGTTTTCATATACCATTAGGGTAGGGCCATGGAGTTTTCTCTGGTGTTTGGCTGGGCAGAGCTATTATTATCTGTAAGTTACTATCTTCCTGGATTAGCCCTTATTTATTCTTTTGGTTAGAAAGAACTTGATTTTTTTTGGGGGGGGGGCTTTTTTTTTTTGCATTTCTTAGTTGCTAGCTTTTTCCCCTCTCTAAATCTGGGGTATATGAATAAATACATAAAAAACAAAAGATAAAAACAAAAGCCAGCATCTCACCACAGGTCTTGAGGTCTCTAGCCAGTCTTCCTTCTTCTCTTCACCTTGAGAGTCTCATGTTTGATGCTTATGTAAAGACCAGAACAGACTGTTGTACTGTGTAGGGAGAATCCCAAGGTGGAGTGGCAGTATGTCTGCCCCATCATCCTGGACATGGAAATCCATGACTGCATTTTAGTAAGATCTCTAGGATATGCTCCTTTGGATATATGTGGATTGATCAGCAAGTCTGTGCCTAATTAAATTATCATTAGTTTTGTCACTATTTTTTTAAGTCTTTTTTTATCATAAAGTCCCAAATTACTATTGTTGGAAGTTAATGCTTTTGTTTTTCTCCACTTTCTTCTACCTTGTAGATGAAGTTCTCCCTCACTCATACTTACAGTGATCAAATGTTATAATAAAGTTTATTAACATTGAGGCATCTTAGATTGACCTAAGAAACAACCGTTAGCAAAATTCCCTGGGGCACTTAAGTCATTCTACAACTGTCAACCTGAGCTATCCATGAATAAAGAACTAACTTAACCCTTTATCTGGCCTATCTCTTGTGTGGCATTTTCAGGAATTATTCTCCTGAGAACAGCCCTGGTTAGTTATTGGGATTTGCCAAAACTGCAGAGTGGAAGAGTGATGCTGCTTTTTAATGGAATCCAATCTTGAATATATATGAGACAAGATGACATTGTTAAATTTATTTTAAAAAATTGGAAAATTTAGTATGTATTGGTCACTTGCTGACAGAATAAAATTGCTTTTTGAAAAGTCTGAAATGCACAATTTATAAACTGACCTGACATTTTTAGAAACTGAATCCAGACATTATTAGACTTTTAGCTTAAAAGCATTTTATAACATGGACTCGTAGGTTAATTAGCCTATTTTGGTGAAACAGTAAGAAAACAAACTGCTTTTCATGGAAGCAAAACTTAAGAATGTGTTTAAAAGCACTATTTATGTATCTCTAATATACTGTACAAACTTTCAGTGAATTACTTTGCATGTTGTTAAAAGATATTTCATCAGGGATCTTTCTACATTTGGCACATACTCTGCAATAACAGAGGATAATATTTTATTTTCAGAGGAAAAGTGATCAGCATATAGTTTGTTTTTTTATAGGCTTATTTTCTTCTATGGGGCATGAAATTGTGGCCTTAGCAAAAATATGAGATACTGTGGAATTGAGAATGTATGTGTATCAGAAGATTCATGAAAATTATCGCTCTATTTGTCATTTACATTGTCAAGTCCTGTCTCCTTTTTCCTGTGTGTGTGTTTTCAGATATAAAACTTAGTTTTCATTTCTAGGTCCGCCTTGCATGTCTCTCAGGAACCCTAAGCATCTGTTTATGTTGCATGGTTTCTGACATTCTGGCTTCAGAGAGTGGTTTCAGAGAGTTGCATGGTTTCTGACATTCTGGCTCTCTCCTGGTCGCCCTCTTCATTGGGGGGGCCTTTGTTTTAAACTTTTTGACTTTGGGACCCTTATGAAAAATTGTTGAAGACTAAAAAAACATTTTGTTTATGTAGGTTATATCTATTGATAGTGTAAAAACTGAAGCTGAAAAAAATTTTAAAATGTTTATTTATTTTATAATGGTAATTATATAATTGGCATATGTTTACAAATAACTTTTTATGAAAACAGGTATGTTTCAAAAAAATCCCTGAGGGGATGGCATTGTTCTTTATTTTTACTAATCTCTGTAACATCTAGTAGAAGACAGATTTTCATATCTGATTTTGCATTTCTGTATGTTGTTGTGATTAAGGTATATGAAGAAAATAAAATCTCATGAACATATGCAGCTGGAAAAGAAAGGGGTTTTTGAAAGCTTTTTTTGATATAGTTAAGCGTGTTCTTTGATCCTATACTAAAACTCACCACTTTCTAGATGTTAGTTGCAATGTGGAATCTGAAACTGTTATCAATATTTTTGTATTCCATTACATTAAAATCTGTGTTGTACTTTCAATGGATCATTTATCCATGTATGATTTCATAATTTCATGCATTGATCATTTTGAAAATATCACATGGTCGAGTTATGAGATGCGACATTATTGACATTTGTTAATATATCCACAGATAAAATCAGAACAAGTCTTTTAGTATTGAGAGACTGTCAAACTCACATTGACAGATAAAAGTACTCCAAAATTCTAATTTTTGCTTGGAACTGTGAATTTTATCATTTGTAACAAATCCTGACAGTTGTTTTCCTTGAAAAGACAGGTTTACTTTATTCATTTTCAAGAGGATGTTTGCCACATACCTACATTTGAATAACTTCAATTTATCTGTTAGTTGTTGTTTCAAGTAAAAATAGGGTTCCATGACAAAATGGCTAATTTGGCTCACACCTCAGTCACACAGGTGCTCTTCCTTGAGACAGTTTTTGTTTTGGTGCACAATGGAAGTTGTCTATGGTTGTGCATTTCCCCTCTGTGTCACATAGGGTATTAAAATTTTTGTACTTAAGACTGAAGATTTAATACAATTAATAATTGTTATTGCTCAATCAGGGCATTATTGATTGCAACTGACTTTTAAAAATGATTATTATAGTGTCACAAGGAAGACATGGTGACTCCTAGAACAGTTGGATACCATTGCTTTGATTCATGCTAAAGCCCAACTATTTCTCCCACAATTGCTTGTTCACCATCAGTGCAAATATTAACACAATGAAAAAGCAAAACCATTTTCATATTAAGGTGGGAATAATCTGGACCTTGCAGACTCCTTTTGAGAGAGTGGGTCTCAAGTATCCCCAGGTGCACAGATCTAATTGTGGGAGCCACTGCTCTAAGTCATAGATATAACACAGGAAGAGTGATATGATTTCAAAAAATACTTACTGTTTTTCTTTTTTGCTTTGAAATTTAAAGGAACTTCTCAATATAGTCCTGGTAGTGCTTGTTCTCTTGAGAGGTAGGTGGTGACTGTAATACATGTCTAAGACATTGAGAGATCAGGTCTCTGTAACTAAGTGAGAGAATTTGCTGGAACCCTGATTCTGAATGAAACCAACAGGAGGGTCTGTATCAGACTGGACTAAAATGGCATTGAGAGGGAGCCTTTCCTAGTGTCTAGTTTTTCTCAATTTGTATACAAATTTGAATTCTTCTCTGAAGAAGAATACTTACAAGAATGCAGCACATCAGGACAATGCAGTTGACCCTCCAGCAACATGGGGATTAGGGGCCACAACCCCACATATTGTTGAAAATCCATGTATAACTTTTAACTCACCAAAAACATGACTAGTAGCCTACTGTTGGCTGGAAGCCATCTCAATAGCATCAACAGTCTATTACCATATATTTTGTATGTTATATTTATTTTATATTGTATTCTTATATAAAGTAAGTTAGTGAAAAGAAAATGTTATTGGGAATATGATAAGGAAGAAAACATATTTACTATTAAAGAATCATCATAAAAGTGTTCATCCTCCTATTCTTCACATTGAAGAGTTGAGGAAGAGTTGAGGAAGAGTTGAGGGGTTGGTCTTGATGTCCCAGGAGTGAAGACTCAGGATAAAACCCACACATAAATTCACCTGTGTAGTTCAAACCTGTGTTACTTAGGAGACAACTACACTTTGATGGAGCAGATCCAAGAGACTGGTATATGCCAACAGTGAGAGGTGAGGGGTGACACAGCAAGAAGGGTGAAAAGAAGCAGATTTATTAATAGTCTAAGGAGTTCCAGGGACTATGCAAGGCACTTCACATATATTTCCTCTTTCAGTTCTCATAACAACTTGAGAAGTTGTGATTATTGGCCTCTTTTTAGGATGAAGGGGACAACAATCTCAGGCGGTGTCACTATGGGTTAGAGTTTGAATTCAAACCATTTCTTTTCCTTATAATTAGGTGTCATCATCCAGCCTCTTGGGATACATTGAAACTGGTTGACTCTTGCTATATATATATATATCTCTTCTAAGTGTTTTTCTGAATAATGTATACCATTCAGGTCCAATTTTTAACTCTGGAAAACAAACACATTTGTATTGATTCATCCACTAGAGGGCACAAGAGTGCTAACTTGTTAAGTCAATAAAGGTTGATGAAGAGGGTTTAAATTAATTATGATTTATGTGTGTATACTGTAGGAAATTGCATGTGGAAAATTATGACCAACTATTTAATTATTGTTCTTGTAAGAAAGATGCTGCCTTATCTTCTTATTGAAACCAGGTTGAGACTACTTTTTCCCCTAAATATGAAAAATAAATGAGATACAGTTTAACTTTGTTGTGATGTTCCATCCAACAAAGTCTTCAAGAATTGGTATGATTTATTTAAGACATTATTTAAGCTTTAAAGGAAAATGTTATATATTTTTGTGTATGAATAACACAACAATAACAATATTGTTGTATTTGAATAACATTTTTTGTTAATCATTAATATTATTCCGGTTTGGTCATTTGAATCTGGCTTGGCACAGGGAGTCCCTTACCGTAACCCATACATATGTCTACCTGCTCATTTATGTAATTGCCATGTGGAAATTTCTAGTAAAATTATGAAATACTTTTAAAAAATCCCCAAAACTTTGAATATGAAATGATTATGTAATATTTGCCATTAAAGTATTTGTATTTCAAAAGAAATTTTGGTTATTGTTCTGATTTATTGTTCTTAAGTCTCATAAGCTTTTGATGATGATTACTGGGAAAATGCTACAAATTCCATTAGCATCAGAGTCATGGTAATTGTGAAAATTTCCAAACCAGATTTTTATTCCACATATTACATTCAATTTTGCTGTTGTTAAGTTAGAACATGTAAATGAAGGCTTCTAAACTAGGTTGTCATTTGGCAATTTTTAGATACAATGAAGATGTTCTTGACCTGTGCATAATTTTTTTTTTAGACTTAAAATCTCTAGAGGATTATTAAAATAATATACAGAGGGTACCAAAAGAAGTACACACAATTTAAGAAAGGAAAAGACTGCATTAAATTTATAAAACTCAAGTCACATTTGACTTCTGCAATTACAGAAGGGGCTTGGCTTGACTTGTATTCATCTTTTGTTATTGGTATGTATTGAATATTACAATTTTAATAAGTTTTTTCCTTTCTCAAAATGCGTACACATTTGGGGGGTACCCTCTTTGTTTTCATGATTCTAATTTTGAGAAGGTATGGCTATTCAAGCAAAATGGACCACCGTTTATAACCTTCTTTGCCCTAATACATAGAGGTCAGATGTGATGGAATATAGTTTAATCTGCTTGAATGATGTTTGACTCCTCTGTATAATCGTACTGCAGGGTTGTTGCAGAGTGGTGGGCATTGATACAGAGAAGAATCCTGAGCGGTTCTGTCTTCGAGGATGGCAGTCTAGCTGAGGTGCTGGACAAGGAAGCAAGTGATCTCATCCAGTGTGTTGAAGGCAGCAGTAAACTGAGGCAAACTTCTGCTCTGGCATCACTTAAAGGGATGCTGAGTTTAGTCTCAGGAAAGATGTTTCAGAGGAGTTAAGACTTGGACTTGAAGAACAAACAGGTGGAGACTTAGCAGGGCGGGGGGAGGGACACATTTCTTTTGGCAGAGAAAATAACATAGGACAGATTGTGGTAGAATGGGACAGTGTGACTTTCAAATTGTAAGAATATAAGTAAAGATGGGCTAAGGCAGGACGGGAAGTTGGAGATACGCCATGGGGCTGACATTATATATCTTGAATACATATGAACAAGCTTGGGTGTTACTTAGAGGATGGGGAGCCAGCTGCATCTTTTCAGTTAGGAGTGATATGATCTTGTATTTTAGGATGATCACTGGGACAGCACTTTGGAGAAGTCAGAGGGTACTGCCATAGATATGGTGAAAAGTGGTGTGGCAGGAACAAGACAGCTCACTGTTGGGGACCTTCATGCCTGTGTTAACAGGAGGGACTGAAATCTACAGGGCTTTATGATTCTGAGTCTGCAAACTTGGCAATTAGAAATTGGACCCGAAGACGCTGGAGGAGCTGAAGGCAACTCTTGGGTCACTGACAGTGGGAAAAAGAAGCAAAGAACAAGCTTTTTTTTGAGAGGGGTTTTAGCTGGAAATAAAGATTAAAGTAAAATAAAATGCACCCTTGAGACAGTGCTTTAGTTTTTTCAACGTACTAGAGATAAAGTGAGGATTTAAACAAGACGTGTTAAATTATCTCATTGTCCCCTTAGGTATTACCAGCCCTGACTGACCATTGGTGGAGTGGATTCAAAGAGGTCAGGTGTCTTACCTGTGGTCGTGTAGCTGGGAGCAGCACACTTTGGACTGAGCCTAGTGGGTCTCTCTCTGAAGGAGGACCTTCTGCACTGTGTTCCTCTGGGAGTATCTCATACAGCTACAGCTGAAGCAGGGAGAAGGGATGGAAATGCTCAAAAAGTGCTTGTAAGCGGAGAAGAGAAGGTGGCCAAGGATGGACTTTGGGCACGTAGCATTTGATTAAATGGAGCCCACCAGGGACATACAGACGATGTGCTGGGAGAGGCCAGAGAGGAACTGTAGAAAGAGCCCTGTGTCCAGGACGGAAGCATTAGAACACCCTGGAAGCATTTCATGCATTCACCCCATAGCCTGGCCATTAGCAAACCTCGCTGGCCCTGCCCTCAGGACTCAGCGCCCCTCGAGTCTTTTTGGCGCTCACGGGAGTGTCCACTGCCGGCCTTGTTGCCCTTCTGCCTTTTCTCCGTGCAGTGGTCAGATGATCGATTCCTTTCCCGCTGAAAACGATGCAGTGGTTTTCCTTATCACTGAAGGTATAAGAGTGTATGTCTCAGGATCACAGGACTCTGCCGCAGGCTGCCTCTCTAACTTGTCCCTCTCCGCCCTCCGTGGGCCCCTGCGCCAGCCAGGAGCCACATGCTCCCGCCCCTGCCCCGAGTTGTGTCTGCCCGCCTGACGTGCACTGGGACAGCTGTCACTGTCCAAGACCCAGCCGGCCCCTGTGCAACCGCATCTTCCATCCCTGCCCTCTACCCGCTCATTCTTTTTTCTTCCTAGAAATTATCATTTGAAGTACTGAGCTGACTTGTTTGCTTCCTGTTAATTGCCCCTAAATCCCTCTGTCCTGTGCCGAAACTTCACGGGGGTCGAGTTTTTGCTCTTTTTGGTTCACTCTTTCTCCCCAGTGTGTAGGATCCAGTAAACGCTCAGCGAACGTTCAGATGAGTAAGTACAGTCAGAGTGGACTTTGGAACAAGCAAATCAGACCCTGCGCCCCGTTGTCTAACCCTCTCACCCCAGTAGCGTCCTGTCGCTGCCAGAATAAAGTCCACACATGTTACTGGGTCTTCAAGGCCTTCCTGATCCAAGCCCTGGCTGGGACTGACCCGCAGCTTCCCAGCCCGCCCTGGCCAACCCCGGTCCAGCTGCCCTGGCCGTCTACCTCTTCCTGCAACTGGCCAAACTCACTTCGTCCAGCCGCTCCTTCTCCACAGTCGGCTCCTTTTGATCCTCCCAATCTTTCCTCAAGTGTTGCTTCCTCAGAAAAGGTTCCCTGGACCACTCTTTCTAAACCAGTCCCTATGACCGCGGCCCTTGACCTCACGTCTTCCAGGCCTTGGGGCAATTTTTAGCATCATAATCATCACTAGCCAAATAATCATGTTTATTTACCTATTAATATTCTCTCTGCTGAACTGGATTGTGAGTTTCATAAAGGCAGCAGATCTTTTTGTTTTATTTTCTGTCACATTTCCACACCTAGATGGAATGCCTGACTGTCTCAGAAGCCCGGCGCTGACCGCTGCACCCCTGTGAGGGTGGCTGCCAGTCGTTGTGGAAGCCGGGCTAGGCTTGTGGTGACACAGGATTAAAATAAAGGTCTGAAACTTCTAGGATGAAGGTTGTACAGTTTGAAACTTAAGTTAGGAGACTACCTTTCCAAACTGGCTCAGGGAATTTCAGTCCATCACTTAGAGACTCTGCCCACACAATCTGAATCTCGCAGACCCAGGACGCTCCCATTCTTATTCTTATTTGTTGCCAACAGTCTTTGAATTGGACTTCACCTCCCCAGGGTTGTGGAGACCGTATTCTCTTTGATCCCCCACACACAGTTCAGCACAGACTAGATGCTCAATAAGTGTTTGTTAGTTTTGTTAGTGGGTATTTAAAAAATATACTTACAGTAAAAACTTTGAACTTCTTGTAAAATCCTGTCAGTTTATAGGTTTCAAAACTGAGCCCTACCCACCCATCCCGCCCACCCCCATCTCTAAGAAATCTAACCTTTAAGAAATGTTTGGTTACTGACAGACTAGGGAAGGAATGAAGGGGTGATATCCCCTTACTAAATTTAAATTCTGTCCACCAGGCTGGAGAAACAGAGGAGACCTGTAATCATTTATTCGCCCAGTGTGAGCGTCTGTTTGGATGGGGTTGGGGTGAGGCAGGGAAAGGCTCTGGGGCCCTCCACCCTTCTTCACTCATATTTTCTTTTTGATAAAACAGCCAGTGTTCAGTGTGGCTCCAGAAGTTTTGGTTTGGGGATTAAACGCGCTAGCGGCAGGTAGCTGTGACGCAGGTCCCAGTCACTGAGCCGCACACACCTTAAGCCAACAGAGCCCGTGAAAGGTGGCAGTGTCTGGACTGAAGCTGTGCTTTTCAGATGCAGCAGCACCTTCTCAATAAAAGCACGTTTATGTGGACTCCTTAAGAAGTTTAGACTGGAGGGCTGGCCCCAGAACCTGGCCCCCCTCAGCCAAGGCCCGTTTGTGTGTCTTGGCTGGCTGCTGTGTCTGCTTGGCCACTGCCTGCGCTGGGATGTTGAGTTGACGGGACGCAGAGCTCTTGATCCTTTCCAGGGAGGCTTCTATTTGGCTGATGGCAGGGAGAGCACTCTGCTGCTGGCCACCTGTGACTCGCCAAGTTAAAAAAAAAAAAAGAAGATGCAGAGATGGGGAAGAGCGAATTTTTCTTTTTTTTAAAGAAATTCTTACCAAATGCTTTATTATTTGTTTGTTTGCCTGTTTTAATATTCAAAATAGATTTAGAAACACTGAAAAACAAATTTTCAAAAATTGGTTAAATCCCTTCACTACTTTCAGGCAATGTTGGAAGCTGGGGAGGGGAAAGGAGAATGAATCATCTCGTCGTTAGAATTTTGTGGAGCTGTGGAAAGATACTTCACTGGAATAGTTAACCTTGATTTTCACCGTGGCTTTGTTTTACTTTCTTTGGTCTAGATAGAATTTTATTCTTTGAGTGATTATCATGTATGCTTCCACTTGGCTTAAACACCAAAAGATAGATAACCTGAGAAGACTACGAAGGGGGTTGGCTTCTTCAGAGTTTGGGCATTTCAGAGCTATGTACCAACGCAGCCATACGTCACTTAAGGATGGATATGTCCAAGAAATTGATCGTTATGTGGTTTTATCATTATGACCATGGCAGAATGCACTCACACACCGAGCTGTGGCCGCCCTTACGTCTGGGCTACCTGGCACAGCTTGTTGTCCTGGGCCTCACACCTGTGCCCTAGGCTACGCACTGGATACTGCGGGCAACTGTAACACAAGCACTTCTAAGCATAGAAAAGGTGCAGTAAAAATACATGACAGCAGATAAAAAATGGCAACCTGGGGAGGGCACTTACCATGAATGCAGCTTGCAGGACTGGAAGTTGTGAGTTAGAGAGTGGTGCTGAGTGAAGGTGAAGGCCTCGGTCGTCACTGTATAATCCTGGAGACCTTATGAAACCGTGTACTTAAGCAACACTAAATTTATAGTCAAGTTTTCTTCCTTCCATGATAAGTTAACTTACTGTCACTTTGGAAACTTTGAAAGAAATTGTAACTTTTAAACTCTCGTGCTTACACCTTAAAACACAAACACCTTGTATAGCTGTACAAAAACATAGTCTTTATATCTTAGGACTCTAAGCTTTCTGAATTTGAAAATTTTTCTTTCTGAATTCTCAAGAGTACTTATTTTTTGCTTTTAAACTTTTTTTTTTTGGAGACAGAGCCTCAAGCTATCCCCCTGGGTAGAGTGCCATGGCATCACAGCTCATAGCAACCTCCAACTCCTGGGCTCAAGTGAGTCTCCTGTCTCAGCCTCCCAAGTA
>CAUYQV010112876.1:0-16876 GCA_963574575.1 Galagoides demidoff
TAGTTCTCTAAGTGTTCTCCAGATGTCTTTCCAAAAGGAACATATTAGTTTACATTCCCACCAGCAGTGTAGGAGTGTTCCCTTTTCTCCACATCCACGCCAGCAACTCTGGTTTTGGGATTTTGTGATATGGGCTAATCTTACTGGAGTGAGGTGATATCTCAAAGTAGTTTTAATTTGCATTTCTCTGATGATTAAGGATGGTGAGCATTTTTTCATATTATCTGTAGGCCGTGCGCCGATCTTCTTCAGAGAAATTTCTCTTCAAGTGCCTTGCCCACCCTGAGATGGGATCACTCGTTCTCTTCTTGCTAATACGTTTAAGTTCTCTATGGGGTTGTAGGTTAAGAGGAGAATCTCACAGATGGGCCATGCTGGTCTCATTCTATCAGTGGTGCACACTATCAGTAGTATTTATCACTGGTCATGGTTAAGCGTGATCATCTGGCTGAGGGAGTGTTTATCAGGTTTCTCCACTTTTTAGTCACTCCTTTTATTCTATCTTTTCTTTCTTTCTTTCTTTTTTTTTTCAGTTTTTGGCTGGGGGCTGGGTTTGAACCCACCACCTCTGACATATGGGGCCAGCACCCTACTCCTTTGAGCCACAGGCGTCATCCCTTTTCTCTCTTTTCATATAGTACCCTGGAAGAAAGTCACTATGAGTGGTTACAATTTGTTTTTAAGCTATAATTATGTTTGATTTAATAAATGGTTCTCGAAATAATACCCACCATTGGTGTTACAATCCTATAAATGGAGAGAGTTAGAGAGGGTAAGCTACATTACTAAGGTCACGTGGCTAGTAAGGAGAGAAAGAGATGAATTCAGTCAGTTCTTACTCCAGAGTCTGACTTTTTCACTGTGCTCTTCTTATGCTGTTTCCCCAGGCACTAACCAACATTGATTTCCAAATATCCATGGTCATGCCTTGCTGAGAGTAAAACGGGAAATGGAAAACTGGATTGGAATAATTTATCATCTACATTGTTTTGAGAAGCAGCTTAACATACAACTCTATGTAACAATATAATTAACTAAAGCCCTATTTTTTCTAAATTTCATTAGTTTATCTTTATGTCTCACAAAACTATGAACAAGAGCTACAGCTGCTGTCCTCTCTGCCTGACACACCTGGGGGGGCCTCAGACTCCAGCTTTGACAATCCAGCTCAGGTATATAACCCAATCAAAGCACGGAGGATGGAATGTGCTTCAGGACAATTTTCAAGGGCTCCAGAGAAGAAATAAATGTAACATCCTACAACATCAGAGTTAAAAACACTTGAGGGTCCAGAGTCATAGTGACTTACCAGAGACTGCACGGGGAGATGTGAGCAGAGCTGGAATGACAAACTAGGGCTTTTGTTTGGCTCAAAGCTCTTTCTATATAAGAAAAGTAGCCTCCAAGGAAAAGCACCTCCTGGCTGATCATTGTGCAGATTGGCTGGCTCCATTGGTAAGAGCAGAATCTGAGAAATGGGCCTCCCATTACTGGTGAGCCATCATCTTCATGTCATCCTAGTGCCATTTGGGGACAAGTGAGGGCATGTAGCTAGTTCTTTGTGAGCCCTGTCTGTCCTCCACAACTAAATCTTTAACCCTCAGGATAATGAGAGCTGAGTATGAAGAAACCAAAACACAGCAAGCACCCAGACTGGAAGCACCACATCAAGAGGGGACCTCCCAGGATCCCAGGTCTTTCATCTTCCCTTCCTAAAATGAAGGTGTTCTTAAGAAAAGATGGAGCCTTTCCCTCTTTTATGTTTACATGGAGGGACCTGGAACATATTCTCCTGAGTAAAGTACCTCAAGAAGGGAGGAAAAAGTATCCAATGTACTCAGTACTTCTATGAAACCTACTTATGTTTACTCACACTTTGTTATGAAAGATAGAACACAACTACAGCCCAGAATGAAGGAAAGAAATGGAGTGGGAAGGGGGGAGAAATTTAATAGAGGGAGGGTAAAAAGCGGGACTACACCTAGGGAGCATATTGCAGGGGTACAGGTCAAATCTGTCAAGTGTAGAACATAAATGTCTTCACACAATAATCAAGTAAATGAGGCAAAAGCTATGTTGATTGGTTTGATGTAACCATGTCATAGTGTATTAAAAAAAATCAACAAATTGTACCCCACATATACGTAAATGTATTCATGATCTACGTGTATTTGACTTAATAAAACAACAACAACAACAACAAAAATAAATTACAAAAAAACAATAAAATGAAGGTGTTCTGCTTCCATTGAGGCCCTTTTCTATGGGTGAGGATCAGAGAAGAGGGGACTGAAGTCCCTCTCCTCTGCATGACCAAGAACAGAAATCAGGTGGCATGGTTTGGACCTGTGTTCTTTCATAAGGTTCTATGAGATCGCAACATCAAGAGCTATTGCAGTCAAGTAAGAGGCATCTAAGGATGCTCAGAGTATGTTCCTTCTAAGGTATTTGTGTAATAATAACCTCAATAGTAGCAAACATTTGCACAAAAATTTCTCTTCTATATCACTTCCCATGAATCTTTTAGCAAGTTTGATGACATAATTGGTCCCATTTTACAAAGAAATAAATTAAAGCTTAGAGAAGTTACATCTCTTGCCCAAGGCTATGGAAGTTTAGATGAAATCAAGATTTCAACAATGACCTTTCACCTCCTCAATTTGATGGGGACCATCCTTGACCCCTATTTCTGCTGGGAACACACATGTCTTGGTCCTACATATTCAATTCTGCATTCCATGTACAGATATTTTATTTAGGTAACAAACAAAAAGGAAGTGGCAAGAGGTGGCTGAGATATTCTAATTCCACAGACTGACAAATTTCAAGTGGAGACTGAAGGACTTTGGGGTGGACTTTAGGGGAGGGTCTCTTGTTGCTTCAGGGGAGGCTGGAGAGTGGCAGTCACAGGGCACTCTCGGGGTAAATTCATGAAGTATATACTATTATACAGGCAAGTATCCTCATTTTAAAGGTAAGGGAATGGAAGCACAGAGAATTTGAAATCAATTTTCCAAGGTCACTGTCAGGAAGTGACTAAGGCAGGTGGGTTTTATGCAGAATCCATGCGGATCTAGAATCCATGCTGTAAATCTTAAGCCCCCTCTGCTTTTTGGTGGTACCACAAGCCCTTAACTATTAGGTCCTATGATGTGCTAGGTCCTGTCTGAAGTGCATTAAATATATTATCTCATTTGACCTCATAACTTTCCTGATGGAGTGTTATTAGTGCCCCCATTTTACACATGAAGAAGCAGAAGAAAAGAATTGTTTTAAAACTTTTATATTTTATATAGCTAGAAGGTACCGCCATGGGATTTGAACTCAGGAATTTTGGGTCTGAGTTCCTCTCGACTTGTGTAAGCTTCAGAATTCTGTAGTGCCAGAGAGAGAAGAGGAAACCCTGTCAATGGAGGAGATGCATGGAGCCCATCAGCACTACAGAAGGCAACAGCCCTGGAGAAAATTGGCCCCTACCCCTTCTCACCTCATTTTCATCAAAGTCACCAGGAGCACCAAAAGGAAATCACTTATCCAGTTCCCTTCTCCTCCTCACAAAAGTCACCTGGAGAACCAGAGGAGATAGCACCCACCCCCTAGCCCCATCTCTTCTCCATCTTCTTCAAGGAAGTACCAGGACAGGCTCCTCCAATCTCATCTCCTGCAGCCAGACCTTCACAGTGACTCCTGAAACACAAGTCCAACCCTCTTACTTTTCACATTGCAAGCTTTCTCTGACACTTGTTGTCTAAAGAGTGCTCTTCAGCAGAGTATTTGGAAACGATGGAAATGATCTCTATCTGTACCACCCAGTGGGATAGACAATAGACATATGAATTTTTTTTTCATCAAACTGGTTAACATAGCCTTTATGTCATTTTCTTATTGTGTTAAGACATTTATATTCTACTCTTAGAAAGATTCACTTGTACCCTTGTAAGATAAACCATAGAGGTGATCCCTCCAGTCACCCTCCCTCCACCCATCCATCCTCCACCCCTCTTCTGCCCTTCCCACTTCCCCCTTCCCTCCCTCTCCCCATATTCTTAGGTTATAATTAGGTTATAGCTTTCATATGAAAGCTATAAATTAGACATATGAATTTATTAAGTCCTCAAAATAAGTGCTTGTAGCACTGAGAAACTAAATTTTTATTTTACTTAATTTCAATTAATTGGAATAGCCACATGTAGGTAGTAGCTGCCATACTGGGTGGTGAAGGTCTGGAGTATAAAGACCCAAGTGCTCATGCTGACAACAAGATGCCTTCTCATCTGGTCTAGTGTGTTCTACTTCCACCTCCTTCATCTACAGCTGCTTGAGTTTCTTGATCCAGCTGAGCTACTTTGTCCTTCCATGCTTTGGGGACTAGGAAAAGACAAGAGAGGTACGTAGGGCACACAGCTGAGTGATGTGCTCACTCTCAGGGCCACGCAGTGCAGTCTGGACAGCCTTTCCGTGCTTTCCCTTCTCCATCAGTCCTGGCTCACTCTTCAGATCCCATCTCAAATGCCTCCTCCTCCAGGAAGCCTTCCCTAATGCCTCAGCCCAAATGGGATGCCTTCCCTTCCATCTCACCTCTCTTCTTCCGTAGTTTCCTTCCCCTGTTTTACCATCTCCTGTACCTGTCCAGGGGCTATCTCTCATTCACCTCTGTATCCTCAATGCTGTATTGCCCAGAAAAGGTGTTCGTTTAGCAAATACAAATTGAATTAATTCATATCAGTAACATTCCACCAATTTCTCAAATGTGATTTAACTTGGGGATAAAGCAAGACATATAATATTGGTAAACAGAAGGGAGGGAAGGAGAAGTGATCACTCCCATGATTTTAAGTCTAAATTATCTTCTGAGTCCATTAGACTTGTCCTTCGCAAAGTGCCCTGACCCTTCACCCCACATCCCTCCACCTTCTCTCCCCTCTCCACCCTCCCTCCTTCCACCCTAAGCCCAACATGGCCTTGTTTTGTCAAACTCTGCTAGACTTTGGATTGTGTCCCACCCCCTCCTGCCTCCAGTAGATAATTGGATGCTGAGGATCTTGGCAGCAACCTTGAAGCTACACTTGTAGCTACCAGCACTAATTAGTTACTAAATAAACAGTAAGGGAGCCCCAGGATAGGTCCGCATGCAAGACTTTCAGACTGGAAGGAAAATGTCAAGACATAATGAAATTTCTTCTCTGAATCATGTCTGGAGAAAGAAATGCTAGGGAGAGCCAAATCCTGAAACACATGAGAAAACTAGGAGAAGGGCACACAGTTCTTCGTGGCATTTCTGCATCTTTGTGATGGCCCCAGGAGGGGAGAAAAATCCATGTGACTGGGAAGAGCTGGTCTCTGGAGGTTGCCTTACTAAACCTCCCCTCGTGCTGGGTTTTGCTCTGTGGGGGCTGCATAAACTTGCATGTTGATTGAAGTTTCGTGTTGGTTGAAGTTTCGTGTCTATGAGATGTTCAGAAGAGGTAAAAGCATTGAGATTGCTCTAAAATGTTAACATCCAATATGGGACAAGAAGTCACAGCTGTATATGTTGCCTGGCATCAAGGCTCTTCTCAGACTTACTCAGTGTCCCAGGGGCTGCAGCCCAGAGAGGGGAGGTGACTTTGCTGAGCACACACAGCACTTTTGCCTCAAAGGATTCCAGGGATCTTGCACCGAGGCTCGCTGACTTCCAGGCCAGAGTTCCTTTCACTCTAGCTCAACAGCAGATGGGATGGGGTTCAGGAAACAGAACTGATATTTTTTCTTAACTATTTCCTATTCCATCCTTTCAAACGCCCCCAGGAGAGAGCAGGGAGGACTGAAAAGCTGGCTACTAGCTCTGAGGTCATCATGTCTTTTTGGTGGGGTTGAATTGGGACAAATTCAGGGACAGATGACTGTGTGTCAAGTCCAGATTCTTTGACTTGTTTGACTATAGGCACATCCCTTAACTTTCTGGGCTTGCTCCCTCAGCTGTGAGGTGGGGCTCGTAAACCTGACCTCTAAGGCCATTTGTGGAAAATAAGTGAGATGATGGATAGAAAGTAACTAATGTGACAGCTCCATTTATCAAATCAAGTGATACCTTGTGCCAGCCCTGAGAATACTGAGCTGCCAACTGGAGGCCCCAGAGGGGCATCCTTGGGGATGTCCATCATGGCTGGCTGACTAGTAGGGGCGGGTTGGGGGTGCAGATGCCAGTGAAGGTGGCCCCACTGGCTGTAGACACCAATTCTTTGCCTGAGCACCTGATGGCAACCCCACTACAGGCTATGCACAGCTCCCCAACTTCTGAGACTCTGGAGCTGCTGACTCAACCACCAATGAGATAATATTTTTATTTGCTCTGTTTGCTTCTTATTTATAAACCTGAGCTACTGGGAGAAACCAGATACAAAGACAGGTCTGAGATGTGAAGGTTGGCCCTGAGACTGACCACAGGACCAGAGAGCCAAGGTCTAGCTGGGGAAAACACAGGCCACTTGCTCCTCATTGGTGCTCAGCCCAGACAGGAGGCTGGGAGGCAGAGGCAATGTCATATAGGACCCTTCCCTGGAGACACCCAGGGGCTCCAGAAAAGGCAAGAGACTACTAGAAAATGCAGTATTATCAGCTAAGACCACAGAAGCTCAGAAACTCCTCTGAGAATTAAATTAGTTGTAGCAAGTCCTTAAGATAAGTTGATAATAATTCTTTCTTTTTAGAGACAGAGTCTCACTTTGTCACTCTTGGTAGAGTGCCCTGGCATCACAGCTCATAGCAACCTCCAGCTCTTGGGCTTAGGCGATTCTCTTGCCTCAGCCTTCTGAGTAGCTGGGACTACAGGTGCCAGCCACAACGCCCAGCTATTTTTGTTGTAGTTTGGCTGGGGCCGGGTTAAACCTGCCACCCTCAGTATATTGGGCAGGCACCCTACCCACTGAGCCACAGGCGCTGCCCAATAATAATCCTTATATTAAAAACAGCGTGGGACCTTTCAAAGCAGTGAGGAGGCACCTAGTTTAGTCTTGGGGAGTAGTATGGTGTAGAGGGGAGGGAACCCCTTGGGTAGGGGTTGTTGGGGCATCTGATTGAGACCGGGGGCCTTCTTCTTCTAGGCTGGGTGTAACCTTATCACATGAACCAATACTTTCTTCCACCCACTTTGTGTGGGAATCTGTGCTAGGTTATCCTTTAAGGAGATCACAGAGATATATAGGACTCAATCCCTGCCCCCAAAACACCTGTAGGTCTGATGAGAAAGAGGACGTACAAATAATCACACAATTGTGCAAATCCTGCAGGAACACTCAGCAGCATCGCAAGCTCCCGGGTCTCCCAGAGCCCCCGTTTCCCCCTCTGGACCTACATGACTTGTATCATAATTATATGCTTCTTTTGTGGTACAGCCCCTGTAAAGCAGTCAACAGAGCTCCCAGCCCACTGCAGGAGTTCAGTGAATGTTACCGAATGTGATGACAGCACTGATGACTGACAAGGCACTGTCCCAAGCCACTAAAGTGGGGCAGCCGATGTGTAGTGAAGATGGAAGAGGAACACTTGGAAAGTGCCAGCAGGAAGGTGACACGTGGGTTGGAACATGAAAGATGAGTCAGAGCCCGTCGCAGGAGCCGACGCAGAAGAACTGGCTAGGAGGAATGAGATGCTCTGGCCTTCTCAGAAGATAGTGGCAGCTTTGATGTGGGTTGATGTGAAGGCTGAGTTCTTTCTAGAGCATCTGCCAGTGGTTGGAAGGGTGAGAGTTACTTCATGGACATGAATGCCATGTACGAAGTACAGATGTCTTGTAGGCCAGTGGTTTCCAATCCTCCCTCCCTCCCTCTTTTCTTCCTTCCTGTCCTTCTCAGCCTCCTTTCCTTTCAGCAGTGGAACCTTCTGTTTGAGAGCAGTCTTAAACGGAAGCCCAATAAAAAGAACAGAGAGCAGCAGAACTGCTGTATTGCAGGTTAGTTAAGGAGCTGTCTTAGCCAAAGTTTTCCCTGCAAACAGAGCCTGAGAGCACTGCTGGGAACAATAAGCAGGGGGTTGGTGAAAGGTGGAAAGCTGGTCCCAGGGATGTGACACCAAAGCTGGTGATCACTGTGGGCAATAGAGGCTGCATTCTGCGGGGACCTTCTGAGGACCACACAGAAAGTCCTTTAAAATTGTCTGTCCGAGGGTGGGAAAGGGGGTCACTAATCCATCTGCTTCCCTACCCCACTGGTTACGAGTTGCACATGGGATGAAAACTCCCATGCATTTTGGGATTGGCCTGAGCGCAGGTGCTGAGCAGGTTCCCAGGGATGCCCTACTTCCTGATGTCAGAGAAGCCCAGGGCAGTCAGAAACAAGGCAGGGGTGCAGCTGCGGGCAGTGCCCAGACCCCACTGGCAATGGCCAGAGTAGAAAGTGGGTGGGAAGGATGTGAGTGGAGGCCCAAGGTAGGAATGCAAGATCTCACGGGGCATTAGCGAGCATGGAGCCGTGACTGTAAATGGGAGGTCCATGTGGGCATGGTTGTTGCAGCAGACTTGGGAAAGAGCAGTGAGCGAAGAAATCAAATCTCTTGGAATGAGGAGGAAGGAGGGGTGCCAGGTTGGAGAGTGGTTAGGGAGGTAGAATCCACAGGGCTTGGGAATGCTGGGATGTGGGAGATGAGGGTAATGGTGTGACTGGGATGGCTGTTTGGTGTCCAGCTGGGGCACAGACAAAGGGTGGTACTGCCCAGGCAAACTGGGGACACAGAGGGAGAGGAGGTTTATTTATTTAATTTTTAATAGAACTGAGATATTTTCCTTTTTCCAGATAGAAAATGAGTCCTCAGCTTCACTGTAAGCATCTACTAAGCAATACCTTGTCTACAAAGGGACCAAAAGAAAGTTCAAAATCAGGCCAAGTAGAGAGGGGGCAGAGGTGCATGACACATGCATGGAACTTGCTAGTTTTTCTCTTCTAGGTACTCTTGTATCTACAGAGCTACAACCCTCATCTCCACTGCCTTGTGACTCTGAGGCTTTGTGCTAGAAAGACCCTCTCCTTTTGTAGACGGAGATGCCAGATGCAATGAATTAAGGTACTTGTGTCACACAACAAGCCGAGGTCTGAATTGTGACTGTACCCTGGGCCCAGTCCGGTTCCTCTGCCCCCACCCTACCTCTCTCCTGTACCTCCTCTGTCCGCTGCCTGCTTTCTAATCTGAGAGTGGGCCTAGGGAGTGCTTCCAGAATTTTGAGTATCATTCCCTGTCCAAACAAGTGAGCAAACAAAAAGCACTGTCAACACACAGCCTTGCGAGTACCCAATGTTGCTTTCCAGCATGACCTCCCTTTATCTCCCCTTTTTCATCCAAGTTGAAACTGGTCCATAGAACAGTAAAGCAAGTGCCCAAGGCTTCATGACCAGGAAGAACAGGGAAGACATGGGCCTACAACCAGGGTTACGAATCTTTCCTCAATTGTAATATGGAATTAAAATCATGCCTTTGCTTCCCTGGGATGACATGTCTGAGCACACTGGCACATAGCAGGTGCCATTCAGTGTTACTTCCCCCCTCCTTCTCCTCTGATCTACTTCCATAAAACCATGCTATTGCTCCCATAGTTCCTCCAGCCAGTGATTTTTTGATGAGACCTGGATTACTCTATTCCTTTATAGAATGACAAGAATTGTTTATAGACTCCCTGTGGCCTGGACAACTTCTGTCACTTCTCTGAGTGTACGTCTCATGGCTCCAGCCTCCCTAATCCTACCTTCTCTTAGAAGCCATCTGACAGCTCTGGGCAGAGTTCCTTGTCCTCTCAGTTACAGCTCTAGGTGAAAGCACTCTACCCTGAAAGCTATTGTCTGTTTGGAGAATTGTACTAATAAACAGCAATCTGCTAAGTGGCCTGGCTTGAGAACCTGCCCTACAGTAATATACAGTAATATATTATACTGCATACTGACACAGACCGACAGGGAGCTGCTCTGCAGAGGAGAGCCTTGGGCCAAGAACCTTCCTCCCACCAATCTCCACAATTGATTCTTGGGCTGCCTGGTTTATGAAATAGCGCCATTCATTGAGAGAAAGATAGGATATTGGGACATTGGGCTGGGACCATCCCTCTGAAATAAGGTGATTTAAAAGGGATAGGTCCTCAACATCAAGTCAAGAGACCCAAGGTGCTTCTCTAAGCAGGAGATGAGACTTGTTCAGGAGTGAGGAGAAAGGTGGGTTTTCAATAGGCACCTGTTGTCCAAGTGTGTTGTAAGCAGCCCAGAGCACAGAGATGACTCAGACACCAGACACTGGTGGCCATGAGCAGTGGCATGTTGCCACTCAGGCTTCTCAGGAGGTTCAGGCAGAGTTGAGCCAGACTTGCAAACCAAAGGTCTTGTGAGTTGTTGGAGCATCAGCCTGGGAAAAGCCATGGCTGACAGCTGCACTCCTGCTTTTCCACTTAGTTAAGACACAGGTTAGATATATTCTCTGCTAGACTCCAAGTTATTGTGTTGGTAAAGGCCATGTTCTAGTGTTTGGTCTTTTCTGTATTACCAGAGGACAGCATGATGTCAGGCACACAGGAAGTGTTTAGGAAATCCCTGCAGAATTAAAGAATGATCATGTAGAGCTGGGGGATGGGAAAGGGGAGATTACCCTAAGAAAAGCACAGATTATAAATCTCATGTTCTTCAACCTGTGACCTTCCCAGGCAAATGTAGACAGGATTCATTAACATACTTCATACTTGAAGCAGAGAATCTGTGATGTGGAAGAAACTGTTCCTCATCCAAAGACCCCAGTTCAAATCCACCCTTAACACTGATGATCTGGGGGCCTAACAGAAGATTACCTAACATCCCTGTGTCTGCTTTCTTGTCTGCAAGACAAGGTGATAATGCCTATCCTGAGGCTTTGGTGAGATGACATGTGGGAAAGTAGCAGCTGCAGCACAGCTCGACAAATGTTTGTTGAATGGCAAATGCCATTCTGGTGACTGAAGTTCACCGTGGCTCAGTTCTGCTTTTTGCCCTGACTCATCGCCCCTGTAGTCTGCCAAGAACCATTCTGTACCCACCCAGCCTGGTTCCTTCTCAAACTAAGAACACCAGTCACAAGTCTAGCTGGCACTAGGCAGGAAGCCACCCTTGGTCATCTGCTGACCATCCTTGGGACATAGACAGTGATGGACAGGCAGGCTCTGAAAGTGGACTCTGTGAATCTGTCATTTTTGAAGACATTTGGAAAGAGAGCAGGGGCACTTTAGATGGAGGGAGTCAGTATTAAGGATTCTTATTTTAGCAAGATTTCTGAACTTATGCAAGTTATCACTTGGGTTAAAGAAGCATATTTCGGTTTGCTAAATAAGATAGACCATCAAGAGAGGCAGAGATGAGGCTGTGAATTTAACTAGCAATAGATTGAGAAAAGACCATGATAATTTCTTTATGTATATTCTGAGAGAAATGAGCTCAAAGTGATAGATTTCGGCAGCAGAGATCATGAGGACCTGAGGGTTGAAGGATGAGAGGCATCCCTGAAGAGTAGATGAGAAGAGAGAGCTGCACCCATGAGCTGCACATCTGAGCAAGGTTCTTCTCATCCATACTGTAGTTTTTCCTGGGAAAGGTTACCAACCCTATTATAGTAAAATGGAAACTAATGCTTAAGCTTAAGTAATTCACCCAGACCTACAATACTTTTGAGTGTCAGAGCTGAAATTTTTCTGTCCAAAGGGCATCAGTCTAGTGAATCATAGTGCCATGAGCCCTTCAGGTTTATACATTATCTTTTAATGTAAATCTTATCTACTTATTGCAGCAAAGGTCAGAAAGGCAGGACTTTAGGATAAATTTTTTATTTAAGGAGGGTGTTGAGAATAACTCAACAACTCAATAACTCTAATTAGATTTCCTTCAGACCCTACCACTCTATGTATTAAATATGTCCCCATGATGGCTCAATTGCCCAAATGGTGGTTCTTGAGGAAAGATATATTCTTCTCAATATCTCCAAAGCATGAAAATCTACTGACCCCACGTCTCTTGTTGGTTGGCTCTACCTGTCATCAGCCAGAGACTAACCCAATACTCCCAGCTTTTCTCCCTATTCAAAGTTCCTGACTCCAGTTCATCCTGAAACACGGAAGCAAAAGTGATTTTTCCCAAAGTCTGGATCTACTTTCTGTCTCAGTTTCTCATTCAAATCTGGAAAGGATATCTCTTGCTACCAATTTGATCCAGTTCTATGGGCTGACATTCAATTTATGTATATTTTCTTTGTTGTTTATGTTTTTGATGTCATAGACAAGAAAGCTTTGCCTAACCCAAGGTCATATAAATTTACTCCTATCTTTTCTAAGAGTTACGTATTTATATCTTTTACTTTTAGGTCTATACAAACTTTGAATTATTTTTGCATATGGTGCTATTAAATTTAGTTTTAGATGGTTTACATCATTTGACTTATACAGTGAATTTACTCTTTTTTTCTATTAACATTTCAATTACCTATGACAGTTATAAGAGAAGTTATTAATTTTATGTTTATTTTTAGGTAGTAATCTTTGTAAATTCTATTAAGTTTTCAGAGTTAAGACACAAAAAATAATGATTCATTTTTAGATCTCCATTTTCAATAGATAATTCACTTTATGCTTTATTTCACTAACTTAAAATTCCTAAATAAAGTTAAATAATGAGAGGAGAGAGTGGACATCTGTATCTTGTTCTTGAACTTAATAGTAAAGTACGTGGTATTTGAGTGTTTGAAATTGACTTCAGATATTCATTACCATGTCATAACTACCCTTCTATTCCTTCTCTACTATTTTCAGGTTAACAAGGACAGGATGGTAAATTTCATTAACATGATTATTGGGCTTTCTCCTTCAATCATATGTAATGTAGTCACCAACATTTTTAGTATTGAACCATCCTTGCATTTCAGGGCTGAATCGTGGTTCATTAGAATGTATTATTATTTTAAGAAACTGATGTTTTGGAGCTGCTAACATTACATTTTTGATACTTGCACAAATGATATTGCTCCATATTACTACATGCCAAATCCCCTTTCTTGATCCAAGCCAAACTACACTGAGAAAGTAGAGGGGAGAGAAAAGACCCAGCTGAGGTTTTAAGAGCTCATTTCTATTCATTCTATTCATTTTGGAGAACCTGGTCATTGTCCTTGTGAGACAGTGGTTGTATCATAGTTTCTTACTCTAAGATCATGCCCCTATTTTAGCAGTGAATAGGAAGGAAATACTAAAGCATCACAGGACTATATGAGCAACATGAAATTGCAATAGTACAGTAATTATACCACCATGTAAATGTTTACAATATGCTATATTGTACTTCACACTTTACATATATTATTCTTTTCCTCTTCTCCTCCTCTTCCTCCTTCTTGGCTGGAAAACTTAACAGAAGTTTGGGGAAAAGGCATCCAAGTATAATCCAAGTATATGTTCTCTCCTCTTGAGGGTATTATTAAAGGCTTTTGTGTGTCATCTCTGAAAAGAGAAGGCATCTAGAAAATGTCCCTTTACTACCCTCACACTCAGGGTATTTGTTTGAGGAACTTATTGAGGGAGGCTAGAATTTAGAGTGGAGAAGGAAGCGGAACTGCCCCTATAATAAGTGAAGGTTATTATCCGAGAGCCTGGGGTGGGAGACCATGTGGCAGGTCCCATAGTAACAGGACCCATGCAGCACCATACCACCAGACCTTTGATGGGAGGTACATGGATACCATTGAATCCATGACTGAGAGTCAAAGTCTCCAGACCTTTTTGAAATAGTCCACTGCTCATACTTAGCAAGACATCAAAGAGTTCTCTGTTGTAAATAGAAATGTTTTCATTTTATACCTCAGTCAGCTATGGACTTAAGAATATAGTTTTTCATTTTTCAGGTGCCATTGAAGTTTTCTGGATCTTTGCTTATAGCTGAGAGAGAAACTGAGACCTCCACACCTCCACCTTACAAAAGTGATGCGTTTTCTTACATCTCAGTGTTGGGGAACAAATTTCTATCTTCTATCTATGTAACTCTCATAATAACCTTAGAAAGTTTTAAAACATTCCATTTTTAGATAAGAAAACTGATATCCAAAAAGATTAAATAACTGATCCAAGGTCAGTATATTATCTCAGTTGACTTGAGTTCAGAAACCATGGATAAATAATTATACTATGCTATTTTATATATATATATCTTATATATAAAGATAAGATATATATATCTTTTAAAAGGTATTTCTTACTAAGGGACTAGATTATGCCATGCATAGTGCTAGATGCTACATGTATGTGTGTGTATATATATATATAAGAAATAGATATACAGGGAGGGATATCTACATACGTGCATTTATTAATTTATTTATATAAATTCCAGCAAGAAACTTTCAAGTAAGAGTGTATCGTTATATTAAAAATGTCATCTTATGATAAAGTATAATATGGAGAATTATTTGGTAGTTGATAGGCCTAGTGGATAGACCTATCTGAGCCCTATTCTGCCATTAACTCTGTGCTTTAATTTCTTAATCTGTGACCTGACATTAATAAAATTAGCCTTTTAATATTATCATGGGTATTGAGTGAGATATTGGAAGTAGCAGGATCTTGTCAACTGTAAAAAGTTGTGCAAACACAGACCCTGCCTTCTGTTGAGGTTGCGGTCAGTACCAGTCATCTCAACTTAGAGTCTCTCTCCAGCAGTTACCAAGATACTGAGATATACATTACAATGCAGAGGGCACCAGGACACCAGAGTTGGATACCGGCCTTGAGAACTAATTGTTTACATTTGCACATAGACTCCTCAAAGCAGAGGTTAGGTCATAGCTCTTCTGAGCTTGCAAAGTCAACTGGAAATTTCTAACAAACAGTCACCACCTGATTGCTTCTTTTCAGTACTTCCTTATACTTAGGGAAGCCAAAAACACAAGATGCTGTCCCATCACTCCTCCAAGGACTCTCCCTTCAGCAGCCCTTTAAGGAAATAGAAATGATGGAATATACAGCCCATCCATACAACCTAGATGGTAATCTCCCAGTAGAAACCAAGTCATCCCAAGGGAAGTCTAAACAGACTTACCGAGCAGGTGTCTGCCCTCAGAACGACATTGGGGAACATGTCTGTGCATCTGGAGTTGCTTAGGACAAGCTGCTAATCCAGAGTAGCGAAGGAAAGGTCAAGGATATCTGACAAAGAGTCAATAATTTTTGCCTCATTGGGGTCACAGCTCTACAGAACCCCAAAGCAACCTGGCTGTGTCAAAAGCAATGGGGTTTCAGTTAAAAATGTTAGAAGGAAACCACTGAGATTAATGAAAGATTTCATTTTCCATCACTATTGGGAAAATGTGTCTGGGAAAGATGGCATCTGGGTACTCCAGCATGCACCATGGGACTAGAGACCCATCTTTTGCTATGTGCATACTGTATCCTCTAAGGTCCTTGACATGCCTCAGCCATGCTCGGTACAATAAATAACGTTTGGTAACTGGGTAGATGAGTATTTTGGCATGGGACAGGAGGTTTTCACTTGTTATAAACCTTTACACAATTTAACAGTCTCTTGTTTGTGGAGAAATAAAATCTACACTAACCCCCATTTCTTTCTCATAATGATGCCAGATATGGAGGGAGAAATAGCCCCAGGGCTCTTCTGGACTCAAGGGTTCTGGGTGCTGGGTTCTGGATTCAGCCTCCAAATTTCTGAATTTTCACCTAACTACTTCTGTGCCACAGAGAAGTCACATAAGGATTTTCTACCTTAATTCCATTATTTGAAAATAGAATAATAATTCCTACCTATGAGGTCTTTTTGTTTTTGATTATTTCATGAAAAAGTATATGTGGGAGCTGCTAGTAGTTTCAATAAGGTTGCAGTTTAGACTAAGAGAATCCTGTTGGCAGCAGAATATGTTCAGATCCTGATTCTGCCACTTCCAAATTGAGTGAGTGTTGTTGGGTTAGTTACTCAAAATTCTTTCAGTCTCCCATTCTTTTTTATTTATATGTATTTATTTATTGTATTGCTTTTATTGTTGGGGATTCATTGAGGGTGCAAGAAACCAGGTTACACTGATTGCATTTGTTAGGTAAAGTCCCTCTTATAATTGTGTCTTGCCCTCAGATGGTGTGTCACACACTGAGACACCTCCCTCCCTCCTTCCCTCTCTCTGCTCTTCCTTTCCCCCACCCCCTCTCCCTCCTTCACTTTCTTTCTGCTCTCCCCTTCCCCCACTCCCCACAGTGTACTAGGACCTTAATTGTCCTTATATCAAAATTGAGTACATAGGATTCATGCTTCTCCATTCTTGTGATGCTTTACTAAGAATAATGTGTTCCAGTTCCATACAGGTTAATACAAAGGATGTAAAGTCTTCATCTTTTTAATCGCTGAATAGTATTCCATGATATACATATACCACAACATGTTAATCCACTCCTGGGTTGGTGGGCATTTAGGCTCTTTCCACATTTTGGTGATTGTAAATTGAGCTGCAATAAACAGTCTAGGGCAAGTGTCCCTTATGGTAAAAGGATTTTTTTTCCTTCTGGGTAGATGCCCACTAATGGGATCGCAGAATCAAATGGGAGATCTAGCTTGAGTTCTTTGAGGGTTCTTCATACTTCCTTCCAAAAGGTTGTATTATCGCAGGCTATGCCTCTGACAAAGGTTTAATAACCAGAATCCATAGAGAACTTAAACGTATTAGCAAGAAAAAAACAAGTGATCCCATCTCAGGGTGGGCAAGGGACTTGAAGAGAAATCTCTCTGAAGAAGATCAGCACACGGCCTACAGATATATGAAAAAATGCTCACCATCCTTAATCATCAGAGAAATGCAAATCAAAACTACTTTGAGATATCATCTAACCCCAGTGAGATTAGCCCATATCACAAAATCC
>CAUYQV010112877.1:0-14100 GCA_963574575.1 Galagoides demidoff
GTAAAACCAACTAAATGATGGTTAAAAGAGACAATTACATAATAGCAACATGCTCAAATAATGTAGTAGGAGTTCTTTTTTAATGGGGGTTGGAGACTGGGAAAGTCTATATAAAATAATTTTACATCCAAGCAGCACCTGTGGCTCTGTGAGTAGGGCACTGGCCCCATATACCGAGGGTGGTGGGATCCAACCCAGCCCTAGCCAAACTGCAACAAAAAAAATAGCTGGGCATTGTGGCAGGCACCTGGGCAAAAGGATTGCCTATGCCCAAGAATTGGAGGTTGCTGTGACCCTGTGACGCCACAGCACTCTACTGAGAGCAACATGAAACTGTCTCAAAAAAAAAAAAAAAAACAAAAAAAAAAAACAAAACTTTTACATCCAAAAAACTAATTAGCAATTATGCTGGTGGTAGTAACATTATATTATTCCACTTTTTTAAAGACAGAGTCTCAAGCTGTTGCCCTGGGTAGAGGCCCATAGCGTCACAACTCACAGAAACCTCCAACTCTTGGGCTCAAGAGATACTCTTGCCTCAGTTTTTCTATTTTAGTGGGGGGGGGGGGGGGTCCTTGCTTTTGCTCAGGCGGGTCTTGACTTGTGACCTCAAGCTACCCACCCACCTCACCCTGCCAGAATGCTAGGATTACAGGTGTGAGCCACCAGGCCCTGCCTAGAGACAGAATCTTCATCCTTGATCTTGCTCGCGCTAGTCTCAAACTCCTAAACTCAGGTAATCCACCCACCTTGGCTTCCCAGTGCGCTAAGATTTACAGGTATAAGCCACTCTGCCTAGCCCAATTATTTGACTTTCTGATATGCAACGTTCCATATAGCCAGTAACTAATGATGGGATGTCCTAACTCTATCATCCTGTTTCCTTAAAAACTAGGATTTTTAGTGGAAGAAGTTAAAAACTGTATTGGCTTGGCTATAAATGTTCAGATTTGTGAGGGGGAAAAAAAAAACCTGTACCATCAGGCCAGGCGTGGTGGCTAACACCCATAAGCCTATCACTCAGGGAGGCTAAGGTAGATAGACTGCTTAAACTTAGGAGTTCCAGACCAGCCTGAGCAAGATCAAGACCCTGTCTCTACAAGAAAAAAAAAAGCCAGGGGCAGTGGCTCATACCTTGTAATCCTAGCACTCTGGGAGGCTGAGGTGGGTAGGCTGCCTGAGCTCACAGGTTCCAGACCAGTCTGAGACAGAGTGAGACCTCATCTCTCAAAATAGCTAGGTGTTGTGTCGGGCACCTGAGCCCAAGAGTTGGAGGTTGCTGTGAGCTATGACGCCACGGCACTCTACCAAAGGTGACAAAATGAGACTCTGTCTCCCCCTCAAAAAAACTTACAAAGTAGACAAAGCTAGGTTTACCCATAAACGGGTAAGAGAAACTGCACAATATCAAAAGTTAAGGTGTATTAATAGAAAGAAATCAAATGTAAAGTTAAATGTATAAATACCACCTATTTGAATGATAAAATAAAAAATATTTCCTTATCTCCTTTAAATTTAAGAATAAAGAATCTAAGAATACCAATCCCTTCAATACAAAACACTCTTAGTAAAGTAAATATACAAACACCTAACACAGGGTGGATGGTAGGGGACTTCAAATACTCTATTACGACAAAAACCTGTCCAAAAAAATCAGATAATTTCCCCCAACCACTTGGTGTTCCAGTAAGACAGGATATTCAAAAGCTGTCTTTTAAAAACTTTAACTACAGGGCAGTGCCTGTGGCTCAGTGGGTAGGGCGCTGGCCCCATATACTAAGGGTGGCGGGTTCAAACCCAGCCCCGGCCAACTGCAACAACATCAAAAAAAAATAGCTAGGTGTTGCAGCAGGCGGCTGAAGTCCCAGCTACTCAGGAGGCTGAGGCAAGAGAATCGCCTAAGCCCAAGAGTTGGAGGTTGCTGTGAGCTGTGTGATGCCACGGTACTGTCTACCAAGGGTGACAAAGTAAGACTCTGTCTCTACAAAAAAAAATTTAACTATACATTTATAAGCAATGTATTTTATCAAAAAGGGAAGCCAGTGTGTACAGACCTGATAAACTGAATGAGAGGTTTGAAATATTTATCTCCAAATAGTCTGATACTATCTTACATATCAAAAAACTTCTGGAAGTAAAATGCTTCTTGGCTTGATACTGTAGACAGGGTAAGTTTGGAATCAATTCAAGAGAAATAGTGGCAATCCAACATTTATGTTTTAGGGATTAATTTATTTTTGAAAGACAGCACATAGTCATTTTTAGGCTTATCTATAGTAAGTACAAATTAACCGTTCTGCTTCCACTTTTAAAAGCCAAGATGTTCCATAAGAGACTATTAATTCAGAGGTAAAAATGACTTTCCCCCCTAGAGAGCTCTTCCCCCACACCCCCAACCCCAGCAGTTTTTGGCTGAGGCTGGGTTTGAACCAGCCACCTCCGGCATATAGGGTCAGTGCCCTATTCCTTTGAGCCACAGGCACCTCCTGAGAGCTCTATTTTTTAAATGTAATAAATAGAAATATAACACTGAACACATCACAATCACAGTAAGTTGACACTAAGGTGGTTCAGCTTATCTGTGACCCTGATTAAATCAGGCATTAGGGCAGCAAAGGTGCCCTTTTCTTTCTGAAATTGGGCTAGCTGTTCTAAAGGTAGACGACAACCGACAACCAGAAGCAAACATTAAGAGAAATGAGCACTTGCTAATACAGTCAGAGAAATCATACATCACTTAAAGTTACACTCTTACACTAGACAGAGAACCCAATTATCAATACTGCACCTAAAAAAAAAAAATCTTTCCTGCTCCCCAAACCCCACCCAAAGACAAGGTCATCAAAAGAGATGCACTATCCTTTACAAATTAACTCAAGAGTGTGAAACCAACTCCCACCAAACTACAAAATAACGAACCAAAATGTTCCTTTCGAAAAGCTTACACTGGTGGCTGGTGCCTGTGGCTCAAAGGAGTAAGGCGCTAGCCCCATATGCAGGTGGTGGGTTCTAACCCAGCCCCAGCAAAACAAAAACTCCAAAAACTTACACTGGCTCAGCCCTGTGGATCAAGTGGATAAGGCACCAGACTCATAAACCCGAGCTGGTGGGTTCGAATCCAGCTTGGGCCCCCCAAACAACAATGACAACTGCAACCAAAAAATAGCCAGGAGTTGTGTCTAGCACTTGTGGTCCCATCTACTTGGGAGGCTGAGGCAAGAGAATCGCTTACGCCCAGGAGTTGGAGGTTGCTGTGAGCTGTGATGCCACAGCACTCTACCCAGGGTGACAGCTTGAGGCTCTGTAACTCAAAAAAAAAAAAAAAAAGCTTACACTAACTTTACTATGTAAATTTCAGATTCTGAATCTTCACAAACAAGCACAATAAAATACTGGGTATATGGGCAGCGCCTGTGGCTCAATCAGCTAAGGCGCCAGCCACGTACACCTAAGGTGGTGGGTTCGAATCCCCAGCCCGGGCCCGCCAAACAATGATGGCTGCAACCAAAAAATGGCTGGGCGTTGTGGCGGGCGTCTGTGGTCCCAGCTACTTGGGAGGCGGAGGCAGGAGACTTGCTTGAGCCCAGGAGTTGGAGGTTGCTATGAGCTGTGATGCCATGGCACTCTACCCAGGTGGATAGCTTGAGGCTCCGTCTCAAAAAAAAAAAATATTGGGCATATGAAAAAAGTTAGCTATCCTAGGAAGTTTATAGGATAGTCAAAACTGTACCATCTGGAATTTGTCAGAAAATTACCCTGAGTTCTCAAGACAATAAACAGAAGTGACACTTCAAATACCCACATGTACATGTATAAATACAACAACAAAAGGATGGATACAAGACAACGTAAAAAAATAGCACACCAAGACTCTGAAACAATCAAAGCCACAAAATTCTGGGAATTATGGCCAAAAAACGATCATAATGGAAAACCCATTCTTCCTTTCAGATTATTAAGCTCTCTAATGTGCCAAAGAAAACTTTAACATAAACGAATTTAAATTACAAAGCTCACATAAAGTTAAGAAAGTATACACACTCAGTACATTCTTTAAATGACTAGGACTTCTCCAATTAGGCAGAATTATTTAATTCTCCCCAACATACACTTTTTCCTCTTTCCTAATAACACGAAATGCATGTTTCAACTCACATTGTTTCTCCGGTTTTGGCTACATGACAAAGAAACTGATCCAGGACAGGACAAACTTCCTTCTTCCCCCTTTTCTCAAAATCTAGACAAAGGAAGAAAGAAATGTTATCAGTATTTCCCAAAAAACAAACTTTCCTTCTAGTCCTTCCCCGCATGCAATTTTTAAAAATCATCCTCACCCACTTAGATCCTCCAAGTTCTACTTCCAACATATCACCCTCGTTACAGGTAACAGGAATCCTCCTAAAGGGGGCACTCAACTTCTCCACAAACCATCCTTAACGCAGTGCGCTCTCAAAGGGTGGTCGAGGGGAACACTTGCGTAAGACTCACCTGTGAAGCCGGTAAGAATAAAAATCCCCAGGCCCTGGCTCCTACAAACTGTTTAAGTGAAGTCCGTAAGTCTGTCTTTTTAAAAAACACCAGCTACCCCAACCAGCTATCCCCAAATGATTCTGGATGCCAAAGAGTAAGTTTCAAAACGCTTAAATCACGCTGTTCTAAGTTTGAGAAGGGTTCTCAAGCCTGTTGCTTGGAAGGAAAAAGCAATCAAGAGCAGCAAAGGCAACCACCTTTAGAATCAAGGCGTGTGGAGCAAAGACTTCAGAAGCCCTGAAAAAGGCTTCCTAAGGCAACTTAAAAGTTGATCTACTCTGCTACCCCCCCCTCCACCCTGTTACCTTTTCACTCACCCCGACGCCTAGCTGGCTGGGGGTGGGGGTGGGGGGTGGAGAAGAACAAGTCTGCCGGGGGAGGAGGGAGGGAGGGAGCTGGGGCCCACGACTCGTGCCCGAAGGGGTGGGAGAAGAACTGGGGCCCCCGCGAGAGCTTCCTCGGCTCCCCTCCCCCCAGCCCAGACGCCGGCGGCCGACACAAAGCCCAGAGCGGGGCGGGAGGGAGCTGCCCACAGGGCTCCCCGCCCCAGGGGAGGTTGGGAGGGGGATGGGAGCCAGGGAAGCGCGTCCCCCCTGCCGCTCCGCCCTGGCTCTCGGAAACACCATCCCTAAAGGGAGAAAACAGAGGGCCGCAGAAGGTGAGAAGGAAGGGAGAGGGGACAGCTACCCCCACCTTTCAGCGCCTCCTGCAGCCTCTCGACGTCCATGGCTTCCCGGAGTCCCTCGCAGCCTCCGCCTCCCTCCGCGGGTCGCCCGGGGACCGGAACGCCTCCCCCCACCCCCCCGACGCCCTCCCCCTCCCTCGCACACACTCCGGCACGCAGGCGACCGGGGGGGGGAACGAAGGGAGCCGGGGGAAGCGAGCGAGAGAGCGAGACCGAGAGAGCGAGCACCTCCCCGAGCCGCTACCACCAGCCCTCCAACATGGCGCCCGCACGTCACCGCGCGCACGCTCCCCGCTGCCGTCCTCGCGCCCGCCGCGCGCGCCGGCTCGGAGCACGAGAGCGCGTGCGCGGCGGAGGCGTGTGGCCTGGGGCCAAGGAAGCCGGGACCCGCGAGGCCCGAACCCGCGGCGGCTCTGGTGGCACTTCCTCAGGTGCGTCGCCCCTGATCGATCTGCGCCTAGTCGAAGGCAGAATGATCAAGGCAGAGGGTTGGTTACTGGCAGATCCCTCGGCTTGGGATCCCTGCCATTAGCTGGCTGTGTGACCTTGAGTTGTTGCGTCTCTGAGCCTCATTATCCCCTGTGTTCACTGAGGGCAGCACTGTACACTATACCAGTCGGTGTATACAGGAGCTGTTGGAATCAACGGACTGTGCACACATCGCGTTCAGAGTGTGCGTAAATCAGTGTCATGCTAACGAGAGTACCGCCATGCCTGCAACCAGCGTTCGTCCCAGGCCCATTCGGGAATAGATGCAGTGCCTACAGCAAAGTAGTAAGAGCTCAATTTTTGGAATCAGTAGGATTCAAATCCCAGGTGAACTACTTATTCCCTGTGTCACCCTGGACTAATTGCTTATACTCAACGAACCTCAGTTTTCTTATTTGTGAAATGGGGATCGTAAAACAGCCAAGAGGATTGAGTGAAATGGCGAAATAGGAACCGTTTAACATAGTGCCTAGAACTAATAAACACTCAACATGACTGCCCTTTTTATTAAGGAAAGGGTGGAAACCTCAGAAGTCATCTTCAGCCCTGATGTTTTACAAATTAGAAATCTTGGGCAGAGAGCAAGCCTGGCAAGCCAGAACCCAACACCTCTAACTCCCTTTTAGTGTGTGCACATTTCTATACTCGTGTCTGTGAGCTTTGAAAGAAATATCTTGGGCACCTTTGGCTCGGTGGGTAGAGCGCCGGCCCCATATACCAAGGGTGGCAGGTTCGACCCGATTTCGAACCCGTCCCTAGCCAGCTAAAGGAGCAATGAGAATTACAAGAAAAAATAGCCCGGGCGTTGTGGCGGGCGCCTGTAGTCCCAGCTACTCGGGAAGCTGAGGCCCAACTCTTGGACTTTAAAACTCTTGCTTAAGCCCAAGAGTTGGAAGTTGCTGTGAGCTGTGACACAATGGCACTCTACCCAGGGCGACACAGTGAGACGCTGTCTCAAAAAATAAACCCCACCCATGTTTCTTTCTCTCTTTCTTTCTTTTTTTTGTAGAGACAGAGTCTCATTTTATTGTCCTCTGTAGAGTGCTGAAGCATCACAGCTCACAGCAACCTCCAGCTCTTGGGCTTAGGTGATTCTCCTGCCTCAGCCTCCTGAGTAAATGGGACTACAGGTGCCCGCCACGATGCCCAGCTGTTTTTATGTTGCAGTTTGGCCAGGGCTGGGTTTGAACCTGCCACCCTCTGTATATGGGGCCAGTGCCCTACTCACTGAGCCACAGGTGCTGCCCACCACCCCACCCCACCCATATGTCTTTCTTTTTTTCTTTCTTTTTTTTTTTTTAATTTTGGCATGAAGTCACAGTTCACAGCAACCTCCAACTCCTGGGCTACCCGGACTACAGGCGCCTGCCACAACGCTGGCTATTTTTTTGTTGCAGTTTGGCCGGGCTGGGTTCCAATGCCTCCTTAAGTAGATGGGGCTGGCACCACCCCACACCCTTATTTCAAACGCTCAATAGCCACATGTGGCTAGTGGTTTCTGTATTGTACAATGCAGATAAAGAAAATTCCATCATCATAAAGTTATATTGGAATTTTCTATTAGGGAATACACAATGCCAATTTTTTCCCTTTTTTCTTTTCTTTTCTTTTCTTTTTTTTTTTTTTTTTTTTGATACAGATTTTCACTATGTCGCCCTCAGTAGAGTGCCATGGGGACATAACTCACAGCAACCTCAAACTCTTGGGCTTAAGTGATTCTCTTATCTCAGTCTTCCAAGTAGCTGGGACTACAGGTGCCCACCACAACACCCAGCTAGTTTTTGGTTGTAGTTGTCATTATTGTTTGGCAGGCCCAGGCTGGATTCCAACCCACCAGCTCCTATGTATGTGCTGGCGCCCTGGCCACTGAGCTACAAACTGGGAGCCACACAATGCCAATTTCTAACACTTTTTCCTTTGTCTCTTTCATCACTCTCAGTTTAAGTCAGACTGATTATCTTATGGCTTTCAGAAACACCTGGCTCTTAGTGCATATTTCAAGACCTGAGCACCTATGATTTTTCTGTTTAAAAGCTCCTCCTTTAAAGTTCATTTCCCTACTTTCCTCTCCTAATTTAGATCTCAGCTGAAACACAATTTCCTCCAGGATACTTTTTTTTTTAGAGGCAGAGTCTCAATTTGTTGCCCTCGGTAGAGTGCCTTGGCATCACATCACAGCTCACAGCAACCTCCAGCTCTTGGGCTTAGGCAATTCTCTTGCCTCAGCCTCCCTAGTAGCTGAGACTACAGGTGCCTGCCACCCTTGGTATATGGGGTCACAGGCGCTGCCCTGGGATACTTTCTATGATTCCCTTAGGTAGTTGTTGCTGTGTGCACAGATTTTTGTTCAGTGTTTAGAATTCAAGACTACAAAGGGAGAAAAGGCAAGAGATGAGGAGGAACAATTATTTCCTTTTATTCATTTCTTCCTTAGAATTCTTATTGAGCCGCTTGGTGCCTGTGGCTCAAGTGGCTAAGGCGCCAGCCACATACACCCGAGCTGGCGGGTTTGAATCCAGCCCAGGCCCACCAAACAATAATGGCTGCAACCAAAAAATAGCCAGGCTTTGTGGCAGGTGCCTGTGGTCCCAGCTACTTAGGAGGCAGAGGCAGGAGACTTGCTTGAGCCCAGGAGTTGGAGGTTGCTGTGAGCTGTGATGCCACATCACTCTACCCAGGGGAAGAGCTTGAAGCTCTGTCTCAAAAAAAAAAAAGAATTCTTGTCTAACCAGTGTGCATCCCTGTGTCTGCTATCACTAGGGCCTTCTACTCATGCTAATTTCCTTGGAAGAAAACAAAATACAAATGTTACACCCAGCCTAATAACCTTTACATGGTGAATTTCATGCCCTGTCTAATCTCCTCCCACACTAAATCAGAGCTATCTGTGTGAAGGCACTGGGGTTTCTGCCTTAGACTCTTAGATTGCTCAGTGTAGCCTCAAACGAACAAGCCAGCTGCCATGTCATAAGAAAATTAGACAATGCTGGCCAGGCAAGGTGTTTCATGCCTGAAATCCTAGCACTCTGAGAGGCCAAAGCAGGTGGATCCCGTGAGCTTACGTGTTAAGAGACCAGCCCGAGCAAGAGTGAGACCCCATCTCTACTAAAAGTAGAAAAACTATCTGGGCATCATGGCAGGTGCCTGTAGTTCTAACTACTCTGGAGGCTAAGGCAAGAGGATCACTTGAACCCAAGAGTTTGAGTTGGCTGTGAGCTATGATACAATGGCACTCTACCCATGGCAATAGAGTGAGATTCTGTCTCAAAAAAAAAAAAAAGAAAAAAAGAACTTTAGACAATCCTATGAAAAGAACCACAGAGAGAAGAACTGAGGCCTTGGCTCAGTGCCTGTGGCTCAAGTGGCTAAGGTGCCAGCCACATACACCAGAGCTGGCGGGTTTGAATCCAGCCCAGGCCCGCCAAACAACAATGACAGCTGCAACCAAAAAATAGCCAGGCGTTGTGGCGGGCACCTGTGGTCCTAGCTACTTGGGAAGCTGAGGCAGGAGACTCGCTTGAGCCCAGGAGTTGGAAGTTGCTGTGAGCTTTGATGCCATGGCACCGTACCCAGGCGACAGCTTGAGGGTCTGTCTCAAAAAAAAAAAGAACTGAGGCCTTGGAAGTGGATCCACCAGCATCAAAAGTTCCTTCAGATGACTACAACTGCAAGTGACATCTGGATCACAACCTTAGGAGAGATCCTAGGCTAGAAGAGTTCACCTAAGCCACTTCCCAATTCCTGACATACGGAAACTGTATGACAAACATTAACGGCCTCTAAATTTTAGGATAACTTATCCCACACCAATAGACAATAATGCAACGAATGAGAAATTTAACAGTAGGAGTTAATATTTATTAAGTGCTTTCTATGTGTCTGGCATTCTTCTAAGCACTTTACAAAAATATCTAATTTAATCCTCACAAAATTCCTATGATAGGCTCGGTGCTTGTAGCTCAGGGGCTAGGGCACCAGCCACATGCACCAAGGCTGGCGGGTTCGAACCCAGCCCGGGCCTGCCAAACAATAATGACAACTACAACCAAAAAATAGCTGGGCGTTGTGGCGGGTGCCTGTAGTCCCAGCTACTAGGGAGGCTGAAGCAAGAGAATCACTTAAGCCCAAGAGTTTGAGGTTGCTGTTAGCTATGACACCACAGCACTCTACCAGGGTGACATAGTGAGCCTCTGTCTCAAAAAAATATATACAAAAAACATTCTGTGATATAGGTGCTTTTACTATCCCCACTAAACAGGAGAGAAAACTGAAATATAAAGAGATGAAATAACTTGAACAAAATCAAGCAACTACAAAGGAGGGTGACCCATGACTAGTTTCAGAATCCCAAATGCTTTCTTCTAAAAAAGGTTGCAAAATGCCAGAAGAAGCCTGGTACAGTGGCTCACGCCTATAATCCTAGCACTTTGGGAGGCTGAGGCAGGTGGATTGCCCTGAGCTCATGAATTTGAGATCAGCCTGAGCAATGGTGAGACCCCCATCTCTAAAAAAATAGCTGGGCATTGTGGCAAACGCCTATAGTCTCAGTTACGTGGGAGGGTGAGCCCAAGAGTTTGAGGTTGCTATGAACAATGACACCACAGCACTCTACTGAGGCCAACGAAGTGAAGCTCTGTCTCAAAAAGTAAATAAGTAGAATGCCAGGCTTGGCGCCCGTAGCACAGTGGTTATGGCGCCAGCCATGTGCACCAATGTTGGAGGGTTTGAACCCAGCCTGGACCAGCTAAACAATGACAACTGCAACAAAACATTAGCCAGGCGTTGTAGGGGGCACCTCGTCCCAGCTACTTGGGAGGCAAGAGAATCACTTAAGCCCAGGAGTTTGAGGTTGCTGTGAGCTGTGAGGCCACTGCACTTTACCCAGGGCAACAGCTTAAGACTATGTCTCAAAAAATATATATATATAAATAAATAAATAAAAATGAAAATAGCCAGGCATTGTGGTGGGCGCCTGTAGTCCCAGCTACTTGGGAGGCTGAGCCAAGGGGATTGCTTAAGCCCAAGAGTTTGAGGTTGCTGTGAGCTGTAATACCATGGCACTCTACTGAGGGCTACAAAGTGAGACTCTGTCTCAAAAAAAGGGGGGGGTGCTCAGCGCCTGTGGCTCAAGTGGCTAAGACGCCAGCCACATACACCTAAGGTGGTGAGTTCGAATCCAGCCCAGGTCCACCAAACAACAATGATGGCTACAACCAAAAAATAACCCGGCATTGTGGCAGGCACCTGTGGTCCCAGCTACTTGAGAGGCAGAGGCAAGAGACTTGCTTGAACCCAGGTGTTGGAGGTTGCTGTGAGCTATGATGCTACAGCACTCTACCCAGGGGAATAACTTGAGTCTCTGTCTCAAAAAAAAAAAGGGGGGGGGGGTGAGGCCTGACTTAAAAACTGGAAAAAATTTGCTCTCTCAGAAAAGAGCCCTTGGCTTGGCACCTGTGGCTCAAGTGGCTAAGGCGCCAGCCACATACACCTGAGCTGGCTGGTTCAAATCCAGCCTGGGCTGATAAACAACAATGAAGGCTGCAACGAAAAAAAAATAGCCAGGTATTGTGGCGGGCGCCTGTAGTCCCAGCTACTTGGGAGGCAGAGGCAGGGGAATCGCTTGAGCTCAGGAGTTAGAAGTTGCTGTGAGCTATGATGCCACAGTACTCTAACCAGGGTGACAGCGTGAGGCTCTGTCTCAAAAAAAAAAAGAGCCTTCCAGGCAGACGCAGTGGTGTTAACAGGGTAAATAGTCAGTGAGGGCCTCCTAAGTGCAAAGAAAATGGTGCATAGCCTTTCTTTTATGGAGCTCAAGTTCTAAAGGAGGAGATGGTTGAGGCCTGCCTGGCACAGTGGCTCACACCTGTAATCCTAGTACTCTTGGGAGGCCAAGATTGGTGGATTGCCTGCGCTCACAGGTTCAAGACCAGCCTGAGCAAAAGTGAAATCCCATCTCTAAAAATAGCCAGGCATTGTGGCTGGTGCCTGTAATCCCAGCTGCTCTGGAGGTTGAGGCAGGAGAATCACTTGAGCCCAAGAGTTTGAAGTTGCTGTGGGCTAGACTCCATAGCACTCTACCGAGGGTGACAAAGTGAGACTCTGTTGTTGTGTTGAAAATAAATGGTAGGAAAGCAAGGATAGAAGGCATGAGAGCTCTTGCAGTAATTCGGGTGAGACATGTAAATGCCTAATAAACAGTTTGCAAAGACTCAAAGCAAACTCCTTAAACTCCATACAGCTGTGGCAGTACTGTGCCAGGCCCACCTCCCCTTACTTCTGACCTCTCACCCTGCTCTATAGCTTTTACTTATAGCCTTTGTCATCTCCTAATATTTTAGATAATTTACTTTTTTTTTTTTAACTTGTGACTGGCACAGAAGAAATTTACTTATTTTTTGAGACAGAGTTCTAAACAGTTGCCCTGGGTAGAGGGCTGTGGCATCACAGCTCAAAGCAACCTCAAACTCTTGGGCTTAAGCATTTCTCTTGCCTCCTCCTCCCAAGTAGCTGGGATGAAAGGTGTCCGCCACAATGCCCAGCTATTTTATGTTGCAGTTGTCATTGTCGTTTAGCTGGCCCAGGCTAGGTTCAAACCCACCAGCCTCGGTGTATGTGGCTGGCGCAGTAACCACTGTGCTATGGGCACCGAGCCAGGAATTTACTTTTTAAATTATGTTTATCAAGGCCAGGCTTGCTGGCACACACCTGTAATCCTAGCACTTTACGAGGCCGAGGCGGATGGATTGCCTGAGCTCACAGGTTTGAGATCAGCCAGAGCCAGATCGAGACCTCATCTCTAAAAATAGCCAGGCGTTGTGATGGTTGCCTATAGTCCCAGCTACTCAGGAGGCTGAGGCAAGAGAATCGCTTGAGCCCAAGAGTTTGAGGTTTCTGTGAGCTGTGACTCTTTGACACTCTACTGAGGGCCACAAAGTGAGACTCTCAAAAAAAAATTACGTGGGAGGCTCCTGTGGCTCAGTGAGTAGGGCGCTGGCCCCATATACCGAAGGTGGCTGGTTCAAACCTAGCCCCGGCCAAACTGCAACAAAAAATAGCCGGGCGTTGTGGCGGGTGCCTGTAGTCCCAGCTACTTGGGAGACTGAGGCGGAAGAATCGCCTAAGCCCAGGAGTTGGAGGTTGCTGGAGCAACTCCACTGCACTCTACCCAGGGCGAAAAGTGAGACTCTGTCTCTACAAAAAAAAAAAAATTATCTTCATCGGATGTCTCTGCATTACTGGAACATAAGCACCTCAAGGAATGGAAATGGTTCATTCACTGATTATTTTTGCACTGCCTTAAACAGCATCTATTTGATATAGGTGCTCCATGAATAAATATTTGTCACATAAGTATATATCAAAGTGGTTATTCTAGGCTTAAATTTCTCTCTCTTTTTCTTTTCAGACAGAGTCTCACTTTGTCACCCTCAGTAGAGTGCTCCTGCATCATAGCTCACAGCATCTTCAAACTCTTGGGCTCATGCTATCCTCTTGCCTCAGCCTCCCAAGTAGCTGGAATTACAGGTGCCCACCACAACGCCCGGTTATTTTTAGAGACAGGGTCCTGCTCTTGCTCAAACTGGTCTTGAACTCCTGATACTCAACCAATTCACCCTCCTCAGCCTCCTGGAGTGCTAGGATTACAGGCATGAGCCACTGGTCTTTTCTTGATATAAATGGTAGTATATTCTTCTGTATTTTGATTTTTTTTCTTTTTTTGAGAGAGTGTCACTATGTTGCCCTCAGTTGAGTGCTGTGGAGTCACAGCTCGCAACAACCTCAAACTCTTGGGCTTAAGGGATTCTCTTGCCTCAGCCTCCTAAGTAGCTGAGGCTACAGGCACCTGCCACAACACCCGGCTATTTTTTGGTTGTAATTGTCATTGTTTGGCAGGCTCAGGCTCAGTTCAAACTCGCCAGCTCTGGTGCATGCGGTTGGTGCCCTGCCGACTGAACCACAGAGGCCAAGACAACATTTTGATTTTAACAATATGGGAGATTTCCTTTTCTTTATTATTTATGTGGTGTATATGTGACAGGGTCTCACCACAGTGGCTATTCACAGCCATGAGAGTAGCATTCTTACAGCTTCAAATTCCTGGACATAAGCAATTCCCCCACCTCAGCCTCCTGGATAGCTGGGACCATGCATCTGCCACTGTGGCCAACTCGCCATTTTATTTTATAGATATAATTTAAATCTTATTTTGCTTAATACTTTGGAATATAGATAAAATATTATTTAACTAGTTCTCAACAAATGACAAAGAACTATCCAGCCTTTCTGTGTGCTGAATAATGATCCTGGATAATTCGAGATTCGGTTTCTTCTTTTTATTATTATTAGTTGTGCTGCTACTACTACTAGCATTTGCCTCTTTGTTCTTACTCCATACT
>CAUYQV010112878.1:0-25090 GCA_963574575.1 Galagoides demidoff
ATGCAATCCGAAATACTTCCATCAAACTGATCAACACAGCCTTCATGTCATTTTCTCAGTTATAGTTTTAAAACATTCTGATTCTACTCTTAGAGAGTTTCACTTGTACCCCTGTAAGATAGACCTCAAAAATGGTCCCTAATCTGCAATGCTTTCATCAAACTGGTCAACATAGCCTTCACGGCATTTTCTTGTAACTATTAAGCTGTCTTCCAGTCTCAATTTATAACAATGGATCATGAGCTCACAAGTGGTACTCTGAAATATATGTATATATATACATTCAGAGAATGACAGACTCTGTCTCAGAAAAACTTTGCAAGCCTAATACAGAACATTACATGCAATTATGGAACACGTATCTGTGTGTGCTGGGACAAGTGAATCTGAGAATAAGGATTTCACACAGCAGTTAAAAGTGGAAAAGGTAAATTGTCTGAATATCAGAAACAGTTTTTATTTCAAGTTTTTACAATCTTTATTTTTTAAAAGTCAATATATGCAGTATAGGAAACTGAAGAACACAAGAAGTAAAGAATGGAGCCATCGCAAAGAGGTTTATAGTTTGACATGCCCTTCTAGATCCCGAGTGTACACACCCAACATCCAGTTTTATGGAATGGAGATGGTAGAGTATGTATCATGCTTTTTCACACATCGTGAATATTTGCCAGTCCGAAATCCTAAAGCTGTATGAGTATCTTGATAACCAAGAATACACTACACAACTCAATCTGTTAGGGAAAAAATGCAATCCTGCCTTTCTTGGAACTCAAACGAAAAAACAGTCTTTTTAGTAGCCTAAGACTTTTTGCCACTAATTTTCTAGGTGTTTTTTTTTTTTTTTCTTTTGTATTTGCTGTGAGTCTTGGTTAAATTGTAATATGAAAATACGAAGCTCTTAGGTCACTTCCTAAGAAAACAAGTGATCTCTTGGCTAACCCAGTTGAATTTTTCCAGGACAAGTACAAAATAATGTTCTCCGGTATGTTGTGTTGAGTGATATCATCAAGGAAGTCAGAAAAGAGAGCAAAACAGAAACTTGTGCAAACTTGTACTTCTGCTATGATTAAAATGCACACTTGCTAAAACTCTCTAAAAATATCTACTAAGTCAGTGGCAAATACGGTTATTAAATACAATATTTAAAATAGACTATTTTAAATTGCACACGAACTTTATGGCCACCTCGTGTATTAGAAGAGAGTAGAATGAAGCGTTGTCGACGTCCCTGTTTTAGATGACATGTTTAGATCTCAGGCTTCAGGTGCCTAAGAATTTCCTGAGTGCCGTGTCTCACAAGTTCTCATCCAGGCTTGAGGTGGAGCCCACAAATTTACATTTCTAACTAGTCCCTAAACACTGCTGCTGTTGGTTCAGGACAGCACTTTGAGAAAACCAGCATAGACACCTAGTTACTATCAGGAATCCATGCTACTTGACATTTTCCTTGGCAGGTGTGCACACTAGCGTGTCTTTTCCTTGGACAAAGTTATCCATACACAGACTATGAAATGGTTGTCTCCTTGTGCCATGCATGGGTAAGGGAAATGTGCATAGTGACTTATCCCTGAAAAATCCATGCTAAAGAGAGGACTTTTTTTTTTTTCCTCGCACAGTTAATTATCTCAGCTATGATACAGACTAGGAAGAGGAATTGGTACTCAGGGAACACCTAACCCAGACAGTGATGTCACTCTGTGAGCGAATATGACTTAGGTGATTCCAAGGTGGTAACTGGCAATATGGTTGCATTGAACTGCCTGCCCACACTGCTTTATTCACAGAGGGTTGCTGGAGGTCAGAATAAGACTTTGTTCCTGATTTGGACTTGAGGGAAATAGAGAAAATTGTGACTATCCTCAAAGTGTGACAATTGAATGTATGTATTTCATGCACTGTACAAAGAAATGGGCAGTGATATGACATTTTCCCCACCGAAGGCTACTGGCTATTGGTGAGGGAGAAGCTTAAGAGTGTCTGGAATGGGCTTGGCACCTGTGGCTCAAGTGGCTAAGGCGCCAGCCACATACACCTATGGTGGTGGGTTCGAATCCAGCCCGGCCCACCAAAACAACAATGATGGCTGCAACCACAAAATAGCTGGGCGTTGTAGTGGGTGCCTGTGGTCCCAGCTACTTGGGAGGTGGAGGCAGGAGACTTGCTTGAGCCCAGGAGTTGGAGGTTGCTGTGAGCTGTGATGCCACAGCACTCTACCCAGGGGGATAGCTGGAGGCTCTGTCTCAAAAAAAAAAGTGTCTGGAATGGGCTTCAGTGGTGGCTCATGCCTGTAATCCTAGCACTCTGGGAGGCTGGGAGGCCGAGATGGGAGGATCCCTTGAGCCTAGGAGTTTGAGATTAGCCTGAGCAAGAAAGAGACCCCATCTCTACTAAAAATGAAAAGCTGAGGCAAGAGGATCACTTAAGCCCAAGAGTTTGAGGCTGCTGTGAGCTATGATGCCATGGCACTCTACCAAGGGTGATAAAGTGAAACTGTCTCCAAAAAAAAAAAAAAAAAGCTCATAAAAAAAGTGTGTCTGGAATAAAAGAGGAATTAAAGACATTTACTAACAACTTTAGTAATGTCAGTGCAGATCATTTTGGGAGTTTCAAGTGGCTTAGTTTTGCAGAATGCTCAGCATTTTATCTAGTATCTAAAGGCTTCATTTTTACAAAGTTGTTGGGATTCTTTCTTGATCTGAGAAATAAACTAGTGATGTATCATTGGGTATGTTTTAAACCCCCATAAATAAGCCACAGACTTACAAGAATGATTTGCAGAGCCCCATTTATCTCAGTAGAGCATCTAGATTTCATTTGCTGCAATCTTCCAGGTTCAAGCAGTCAGCCCCTTTCTGTACATGTCATTCATTTAGTGTCCAAGAGATTATGAAAAAGTAGTGAGACTCACTTCTCACTTTAAGGAGAAATTTCTCCTGTGAATTTCTATATGAACCAAATATCTAGAACCATTTGACAGAATCACCAAACATAGTTGTATAATTCCTGGAATCTTCTAACTGGTATCTAGGATCTTCTTGTTTTCTCGAACTAAAAGAAAAGAAATCAGGTAGATGTGGATCCTGACCTATGGCAGGAGGGAGATCTTGGTGAAAAGATACTGTAAGCAAGTATGTCCCTCTCATTGATTTGAACTTGTTCATTGAATTATTTTTATTTTAAAATTAAAGATAATCTATGTTTGAAAAGCATATTAAAATTAGTCTGCATGTACCCCAAAAGGCCACTAAGTGACCATTTACAGGCTAGTACTACAGAATTTGTTCATGCTTTTAGCAGTGCTGTTCCGTGGAAACGTTACATTAGCACCACCCAGTGGAGAGAAGGAATATTTTTCTGAGGCTAACCTGGGTCAATTATCACTTCTGAGGTTTATCTTGCAAGGGTACAAGTGAATCTTTCTAAGAGTAGAATGTGAACGTTTTAGAACAATAACTAAGAAAATGACATGAAGGCTATGTTAACCGGTTTGATGGAAGTATTTCGGATTGTGTGTGACAACCCCACACTGTACCCCAGAAGTGCATTAATGTACATAGTTGCCATTCAATAAAACAAAAAAAAAATAATAAAATAAACTGGGTCAATTCAAAATCTTGAACTTAAGGGTTGATTATTACATTTTTGCCTAATCAGTTTTGGGAACAGCAGAAGATTTTTTAGAGAAGAAAAAAAAATACCATTAGATTAACATTTATTGCTGGGTAGTAGGCATGTGCTAAGCACTTGACATATATTATCTCCTTTCCTTCTTACTGTGATCCCATGGACCTCTGTTACTTCCCTTTTCAGATAGGGAGGCAGTGTCCAGAGTTGGAAATGGGGATACATACAGTTAGTTTACTCTGGAACCCAGAATCTTAACAGCTGGACTTTATTTCTTCTTTTATCCTCACTTCCCTCCCCAGTTCAGACTATTTTTACATTGCTTTTAAATGTGTAACATATTTAATAAAACTATTCCGATAAGGTAGGTTAAACTCCTAAAGAGAGCATTTAAAAGATATAGACGTAAAAATATTTCTAATTCCATCTAGTAGCCTTCCAGTGCCCTTCATGTAAGCAGCACAGTCCAGTTTTCAAATGTAAGAGCAGTACACAGTTCTGTCCCTGGGATATCATTTTCTTATGGAAGGAAAAATCTGAATTCAGAGTCTTTTCTCTGGTCCCATATAGTTCTTTTCCTCTGGCAGCTCAAAGAACTGAATGGAATGAACTGTATCATTCATTTATTCCTGTAGAAATGAAAGCTCTATTGTCCCACTTGCTCAGATTTTAAAGTTGTTTTCCTGATTCCTGGTTGCATGACTTGGGGGTTCACAAATGGCAGGAAAATACGCTTTTAATTGAAATAAGTTTATTGCTTGAATTTGGAGTTATAATTCTAAACTATATCATGGTAATATTGCACATCTTATCTTTTAATATGAGTGACTTAAAAATGTGTAACTTCACTCCTATACTTTGAAAGTCTACCAGTTAGATAATTAAGCTAATAAACACTGAACTGAAGGCAGTAGTCATTTACACCTTGACATTAATCAGTGATGTAAGATCCATTTTTTTCTCCTAGTATTTAGTGAAGATCATTTGAGGAGTGAAGGGTTTAATGAGGCATGAAGGAGGCAGATCTTTGGGGCATGAGGCACTTTGGCTAGGACAGGTCGAGTGATCCATCTGTGATATAGGGAAGCATGGTCCCAGGGTCTAGAATTAGGGAAGTTCTGTAGATTTTAAAGACCGGCTGCATTGTTGATTAAACCAAACTTTGTGGGCTAGTCTGGGAATTTAATGTTTATAATATTGCTAGTGACACCGATTCTTTGGGGTGGTATGTTCTGAGTTTTAAACAACAAATTTACAAATAAACTTTTGTGACCTAACACATTTCTGTGCTGGAAATAAACATTTATCAAGTGTTTACTATGTGTCAGATTCTGATCTAAGTGCTTTTATTTAATTTTTTTTGAGACAGAGTCCCAACCTGTCACCCTGGGTAGAATGCATTGGTGTCACAGATCATAGCAACCTCAAACTTTTAGGCTTCAGTGATTCTCTTGCCTCAGCTTCCCTAGTAGCTGGGACTAAAAGTGCCTGCCACAATGCCCGGCTATATTTTTTTGTTGTTGCAGTTGTCATTGTTGTTTTAGCTGGCTTGGGCTGGGTTCGAACCCACCAGCCTTGGAGTATGTGACTGATGCCATAACCACTGTGCTATGGGCACTGAGCTGCAAATGATAATATTTGTACAGTGGGTATGGTGGCACACACCTGTAACCCCAGCTACTTGGGAGGCTGAGGCAGTAGGATTGTTTGAGCCCAGGAATTTGAGACCAGCCTGGACAATATAGTGAGATCCCATCTTAGAAAAAGAAAAGAAAAAAATCCTTTACAAAATTATTTGTACAGCTCACTGGGATAAATGAATAAGGCTGCTCAAGGTTGGAGAAGATGGGTTCAGGGACTCTGGCTTCTGTAGGCTCTTCTCAGTTGTCCCAAGGCTGAGGGATCAATATCATCTCAGGTACACCTGTAACTCCCTGCTTATCAACACACTTTGGCTTAGCTTTAGACTGTATGCATAGAATTGGTGTTGCCAGGCACATTTCCAGTTTTACCAGATATTACTATGTTATTTGCCAAAGTAATTCTAACAAGTTTACATTAATACTTGCACCAGCAATACATGTAAATTTCTCTTTTCCACTTCTTGGAAATAGTTGGTATTAGGAGATTTTTATATTTTTGCCAATTTGGGTTGGAATTAGCTGCCATTATTTTAGTTTGCTTTTCCCTGACTTTTAATGAGGTTGAACATTTTTTCATAAATATTATTTCTGAGATTTTTCCTATGTATATCCTTTGTCTATTTTTGTATCATATTGTTCATTACCTTAAGTAATTTGGGAAACTATTTTTGTTTCTTGGATGCTAACCTATTTTTCAGTTATATGAAACACCATCTGTTTTGGTCTGTGGCTCTTCTTTGTACTTCATGATCTATACTGTAGCTCCAAAGTTTTAAGTTTTAATATCATCAAGATTATCAAACTTTTTACTTGCAGTTTAAAGCTTCTATAGCTATATCAAGAAATCCTGCTTCATCCTCATATCAAAAAAGATAGTCTTTTCTATTTCTAGAAGTTTTCAGGTCTTTTCACATAGACAAATTTGAACAGTTTTTATAGCATGAGTAAAGTTTTAAATTTGTGAAGTTTTAACTCCATAAGTTTTATTAAAATACATATTACATAAATATGCTCCCTTAAAAGGAATGAAAATTGCTCTGCCATGGTCAAGTCTGAAGATCTTTTGGAGATTAGTTGTCTAAAATTCCCAGTTTTGAGTGATGTGACTTTTAACTTATGTAAACATCATTTCAACTGTAAAGTATAGAGATGGGATGGCGGGGGGTGGGTGGGTACTAGAAGCAGGAAGTAAAGGCTCTGAAATGATCTTGGCAATAAATAACAAAGGCATATGTGCAGGTAGTGATGGTAGAGACGGTATCTACTTTGGTTTCATGAAAAGTTGATGAAAAAAGAATAGGGTCTTTTTTGCATGGCTATTGGTGCCATTCAGAAACAGAGAATATGAGATTAAAAAGTAATGTGTGATAAATAAACGGGAAAAAAATTACCAGTTTTACATCTCCATTAGGAACATAGTACAAATTATTTTTTATTGTCATTTTTACTTTTTAATGAACCCTGGGGTGGCAAAGTGCTTTCGTCATCTTGGGTATTTGTAGTTGTTCTTTGAGACATCAAGGGCAAAGGTCACTGTCCTTTCCTTTCATGTGTTGTTACCTAAGTTTTCTGTCTTCTAGAATCCCCTACTTTGAAACCAGCGCTGCCAATGGGACAAACATAAACCAAGCAATTGAAATGCTTCTGGACCTGATCATGAAGCGAATGGAACGGTGTGTGGACAAGTCCTGGATTCCTGAAGGAGTGGTGCGGTCCAATGGTCACACCTCTGCCAATCAGTTAAGTGAAAACAAGGAGAAGGGGGTATGTGGCTGTTGAAAAGTCACGGAAGCTCATAGTGAACAAGTGGCCCATGGCTGTGATCTTCTCTGTGAGTGATACCTGGTACAGTGAGAGATGAATGGGCACTGTAGACAACCTGCTTCTCACCATTTCCAGTAGGCCTATCGATAAAGCATCCAGTTTTAAAATGAATTTTTTGCAGCTTTGTAAATATTTTCTTAGGAGTCAGTCTGAATGTTAGGAGAACTATTTCACAGAGCTGAAAGTGCCTTATGAAACCTTAGCCCATGACAGTAGATTATTCTAGGATTCAGGATTTTGCAGCCACAGAAGAGTATATTCATAGGGTGACAGAGGATACGTCACCTGCCTTAATGTAAACAGGCACATAGTCTCATTTAAGATCTTAGATGCAATTACAAAACTATCACAGTATGGATAGTATGAATTAAAAAATTCCTACTATATGTGACCTTCTAAAGTGCCATTTAAACCACTTGAATGTCAAATAAGACCATCCACATATACCAGTTCAATGTCTTTGAGTATTAATTTTATGTAAGCATTCTCTTTAATATGACTCTAGGACAAATTAAGGCTATGTCCATAGATTCTAGGTGAATTGGACTGACCAATTGCACACTCCTTGTGCCATTTTGTTGGTGGGAAAGGGAGTAGGGGTGGGGGCAGGGGTGGTTTAATGTAGTAGGAGCAACTGAAGTGGGACTTCTGGCTCCTCACTATATACTCATTACTTTGAATTGTTGATTGAAAGGTTAGGGTATTAGATTTTATGGCTCCAGGCACTGTGATCCATCTTATATTTGGCCCATGTGCTGGCCAAATATCTGAGCATCACTGGTGCTTGTGCTAAAGTTATTTGTGATTAGTAATATTTAAGTTCTTTTTCTTCCTATTTATCATGATGACCTGGCATCCTTAGGCTGCAGTTTCAATTAGCTTGTAAACTATTCTTCTCTGTCCTCACCATCGGGCTCTGTATTGTTGGTATTTGCAACTAGTTTTACTTTTCCATTGGTTGAATTAAAGGAATTAGTTTTAAAATGGTGGAGGACAGACATTTGTATCTAAGCAATCACATTTGTACTCTAGTTCAACATGAGAGAAATGAAGCATTCCACAGCTTGTATTTTTAATTGAGATCATGGGCATTTACATACTTGCTGGGTCTTGCCAAAACCATGTATTCTACTCTGCCAAAGTGTCTTCATATCAAATTAAAGGTGGTTTTGAAATATGAAAACTGTTCATAAAGTTTAAGGGTATTCATTTAAGGAAAAATTCTTGTTAAAATGGCTTAAAGTAAATTAAAATTTCCAGGGAAAGTATCACTCAATATAGATAAAGAATACAAGTAACTGTATTTTGTGGTGGCAAATGTTTGGGAGAACAGTGATTAGGTAAATACAAGTATGGTAAAAAAATAATTACTTTTATATAATTTTCAAACGGATTTTTATTGAGCATCCATCATTTCTTTTTGTCACCGTCTTTCTACCACTCCAGTAACAAACTTATCCATGGTTAGTAATATTTTATGTATTTATGTCCTTGAAATAGGGACTTCTTTTAAATTCTAAGGAAGTCCTGGAGGCCTATGCATTTGAATTGGGTATTCTAGTTAGGAAAAGATTTGGGTGTTTCAAGGGCAGGATCTCAATCACAAAGCATTGCCTTCTAAAGTGGCCATGAGACTTCAGTGGAGTACATCATGATTTTGTACCTACATATTAGGGCATATTTTATATGGCCCACTTGTGTAGTTAAAAATAAGACAACGTTTGCATGTTTCAGTTTTCAAGAACCAAATGAGCAATTAACTACAGATTCCATTGGCCTTAAACGTATAATTAAATGTATACATGATATAGTACATACATAAGAACCACCTTTAATTATTGAAATAAATCACCTGTATTCTTTTTGGAAAAAATTGTTTAAGTTTTATATTGAAGTACCATATTTTTATGTGTCAATGTATTTTTCTATTTACAAGCCTATGTAAAAGTAAAGCGCATCTCCTGTGAACCGTGTACCACCAATTAAGCAAATAAAACAAGTGGTATAGACTGTTCAGTTTCTGTGTGAACATAACTTCATTTCCCATCACACATTTCAAACCAGAGGTTGTAATGCCAAAGGAAATGAAATTGAGGGGTGTCGGGGTATATGGTGGGCCCCGACCTGGGTTGTGGGATGACGCTGGGGAAAAATAATGAGACTTTATACCAATTTAATGTAAACTCTGGGGAGCCTGGAGAGGCTTACATTGACTCACATGCCACTGGGCAGCAGATTGAGAAAATGTAGCAACTCTCTGACTTCTCAGAAACCTTTTATCCATCTCTAACGCAAAGCATATATGCAAAATGTAAAGGTGCCAAAATTCTAAAATAGGATTAGAAGAATCCCAAGTCCCTGGGAAGATTGGGTAAAGAGAAAACAGCTGGGTCATCTGGAATATAGGATAGTAAATTGTCAACAGCGGCTGGTAACGAATTTAGAAATGAGGAGGGAAAATTCCATTTCTGCAGGGCAAGCAAGCTAGTTTCCCTCATTTAACTGCCTATCAGGAGTTCAAAGGTCTCAGCCCACCTGCCTGCTGATGGTCTTAAAAGACTTTGCCCTGTCTGGGGTGCCTGTGGACTCCTTTCCTCTTCAGTGGTCTTGATGGTGTGTCTGTGAGCTTTGCCCTGGATTGAGGCCAGGAGCCTGGCAGACAGATCAGCCTATTTGCTTCCCACATGGGAATGTTTCCATTAGGTGCTCATTGAGAGGGACAGCCCAGACAACATATTCTGGAAAAAGTAGTTCAAACGTTATCATTTATTGAGCACCTGTATCGGGAAATGTTGTAGGCAATTTCAGATAAAGAAAATACAGGAGTGGTTAAGATTTGAACTAGGATAGGCTGAAAAGACAGTACAAGAGACATTGGAAAGGGTGCAGGGGACAGGAATTGATCGAATAAGGGGGGGATATGTGGAAAGATGGTTGTTCTGCTCCAATATCCCACCACTGTTTACTTCACTCATTCTTTTCAGGTACTGGCTTTGTTGGAGGAGTCAAATCCGTTCCTGCGACAGGTCTTTTGCATTTGTGGTTCCCTCTAGTCTGGATGTTAGTCTTCCGTATAGCTATATGCCTCCCTCTCCCATCCTGTATGACTGTTCAAATGTCACCTTATCTGAAAGGACGTTACTGACCACCTGGTGTAAAACAGTCCCCTTCATGGCTCCAATTAGACCATCACTCCCTAACATGTTATTCTGCTTTGCTTTTCTCTGTATCACTTTTTACCACTTGATGTATTTGTACCTGATCTTAGCCAAAAGGCCAAGTGATTCCTTTGATGTCTGTCTACAATCCAATCTTCAAAATTGGCAACATCATCCACAAAAGGACCTGGAACACAGTAGGTTCTAAAATGTTTGTGGACTGAATAAAGGAAGAGGTACATAGCAGGGTCAAGTGAAAAAGTTTTAACAACAGGAGTCACTATTAATGTTCAAAGTCAGAACAGAATTTCAAAATAGAATTTAAGGAGCATTCAATATGGAATGTTTTAGTTGGCATTTTTATAAACTGCAATCTCTATAGAAGTATTTCCAGGTCTTCTGTTTTTGGCAATTTGGGTGACTATATAATCGGAAAATTTTCCCATTATAAAGTACTTAGATAAAGTTGGACAAAATATGAGGAACATATTTTTAGAAATGTACTGCTGATTTCTCAAGAAGATAAGGGAAATATCACATCTTTCCCTTAAAACCTGCCAACGACAGAGGGAGCTTACGAGCTTACAACAACCTGATGCTGAGTATAGTTTTCTTTTGGCTTGGTTTTGCCAGTAGTAGTAGTAGTCAAAGTACTTGGTTTTAATGGCTACAAACTATTAGGAGAGATAAACTTGGGCCTAGTTGGGAGTACGGTCTGGAACTTAGAGCCCTTCATTTCCAAATACACACAAAGCTGGGGTCTCGTCTATGTCCTTATCCTTCTATGTAAAATTTGTAATCCCAAATCTGCTCTAATACAGGTTTGAAGTTCAAATTTATACTACCTAATTTTTCTGGGAATGTTAAGAAATTACACAAAAGATTAACATTAAAAAAGTTATGTGCTCTGGATTACTCTGTTGAAGCAAAGCAATGTTTTCAGAGGGGACATCTCTATACAGACCGTACAGTATTCCTACAGAAAACACCCTACCATGGATGAGCTTATAATTTCTTCCTCGTCTCCTAACCATGAGCAACGGCCAGTAGACCAAACAAACAGTAGAATGTGGCATTTATGAACTTCAACTAATAGACTTATCAGACAGGGACCATAAAGTAAAAATGTTTAAGATAATCATAAACATTAAAGGAATTGAAATCTCCAGAAAAAGAAGACAATATTAAAGATACCAGACTGGTTCAAATTAAAACAAAAAACCTTCCAACAACGAAAAACATAGCCTTTGATATTCAAAACATAATGGTTAAAGGTTAAATTGACAGGTTTGACAGAGTTGAAGAGAAAACTGAACTAGAAGATAGGTTGGAGGAAGTTATAAAGAATTCAGGGAGAGACAAAGACTAAGTATTGGAGAGATTAAGAGATATAGAGGAAAGAAAAAAACTCCAGCATATCTAGAAACTGAAGAGAAATTCTAGAAAGAGAAATTAGAGGAAGAGGCATTGTATGGAAATAGCCAAGAATTTTCTAGTAATAGTAAAAGACACCCACAGATTCAGGAATCATAAATCCCAAGCAGGATAAATGGGAAGAAACATTTCCAAGATTTCAGTTAAAATTTTTTTGGATATGGAATACATGCTTTTCCCTTCTTCCTCTTGTATTCCATTAAGATAGGTAGAAAGAAAAATTTCTAAGGCCATTCAGTCTAAAACGAAGCACTGAGAGTTAGGAAAGGACTGTATGAAGAGGTTGGGAAGATGGACAAGCCTCTTCCACAACTGCTGAAGAGGATAGAAGAGGGAGATTAAAGAGTAAAATAATTTTTAGTCTCTTGGTTGACAAAGTATGTGGTGTGTGTCTTTGTTATTTAACATTATTCTGTAATTACAGGCCAAATGATTGACAAAAATATAAGTAGCAGATATGACACAACAAAATATGAGAAAAAATTTTGCAAAAAAATTTGAAGTGGAAAATGCAGTTCAAAGGAAAATACCAAATCCCAAACCACAAAAGATGGAATAAATCTGAATATATACAAACAAAACATTTCTACATGGAAAAATACTAAAAACAATTGGCCTAAATGCATGGTTCTAAATGCACATCAGCAAAGTGGTTAACCTTAATATGTAAAGTGCTGTTAAAAATCAACAGCACAGGCTTTGCGCCTGTGACTCAAGTGGCTAAGGCGCCAGCCACGTACACCTAAGGTGGCAGGTTTGAATCCAGCCCGAGCCTGACAAACAACAATAATGGCTGCAACCGGGCCTTGTGGTGGGGGCCTGTGGTCCCAGCAACTTGGGAGGCAGAGGCAGGAGACTTGCTTGAGCCCAGGAGTTGGAGGTTGCTGTGAGCTATGCAACGGCACTCTACCCAGGGGGACAGCTTGAAGCTCTGCTCAAAAAAAAAAAAAAAAAATCAACAGCACACAGAACTATGTAAAGGATATAATCAGGCAATTCACATGAAAAAAACCCCCCAGATTTATAATATTGTGAAAGATCATTCTTAACTTCATTTGTAATTAAATAAACAAGTTGAAAGAATAATGAAACAATATGTTTTACTTTAGGTTGGCAAGGGTGTAGCGAAATAGGCATCTTATTGGTTGTTTTGCAGTGTTGTTAAAACTTTTAAAGGCTATTTAGTAATATCTACCAAAATTTAAAATTGTATCTTCTCACCTAGCCATTCTATAAACTCCCTTTTGGAGAGGAAAAAAAGGCACCAGTAAGATGTTTATTATTCCAAAAGATAGGATACATACAGTGACATACATGTAACTATGAAAAAGAATGTTAAACATAATCAAAATATAACATGTACTAAATGTCTAACATGCCAGGAACTATTCCAGATAGTGGGGATATACCTGTAGACAAACTAAAATCCCTGTCCCTCACAAAGCTCACGTTCCAATGACGGGAGACACAATAAGATGCACAAAAGTGTTAATGGCATGTTCCTTAGTGTTATAAACAAGGGAGACAGGCACACCCATAAATACTGTCTGCCTACGCACAGAATCACTGGTAGGTAGTAACAAAACTGTTTGCCACTGAGGAGAAATATCAGAGGTCTGGGAAGGAAACTTTAATTTCCTGTGAAATGTTTATCACATGTGTGTATTAATTAAAATGGGAAGGCGGGGAAAAGCGAACACCCATTCATGTACAGATATACGTTTCCTTTCTTTTTCTTTTTTGTTTTTAAGAGAAGGGTCTCACTCCGGCGGGGCTAAGAGTGCAGCAGCGCTACGCTGGCTCACAGCAACCCCAAACTTTTGGGATCAAGCGATTACCCTCCTGAGTTAACTGGGACTACCGGCGCCAACATACCCGACCAATTTTTCTATTTTTTTGTAGAGATGAGGGCTCGCTATATTGCTCCGGCTGGTCTCGAACTTGGGCGTTCAGTGATGCTCCTGTCTTGACCTCCCTAAGTGGTTTATTATTATTATTATTATTATTATTATTATTACTACTATTTAGCGGCTCAACTGGTTTCGCTGCAAGGTTCAAAGTAACACCGGACGGCAGTTTCTTGCGGTTTACAAGCCCGCGTGGGAGCGGAATCCGGGGCTGTACGAAAGCAGGTAGTGGTAAAATGAGCTCTTAGAGACAGTCAGCCCAGTAAGTGGAGAGCCCGCCCGGGCAACGCACAAACCAAAGAGAAGATGCATAAAACACGCGTAAACGTCCACATATTGAGAGCAGCTACAAGAGCAAGCTAGTTTTCCCTTTCCTAGTGTAAGGGCCAGCGAGTCTCGTCTGCGGCTCTGCGCCTGCGCCAAACGGCAGCGCTTCTGCCCGCGCAGCCTCCGGGAGGCGCCGCCACGTTCAGATCACGTCGCACAGACCCGCCGGGCGCGCTCACCTTTTCCGGGTCGGGGAAAGGGAAGAAAATCACTTCCGGCGACGGCATACGTCACTTCCTCTCGAGTTTAGCTTTGGGTCTGCGGGGACCCACGCGAGTTCGACATGCGTATCGAGAAGTGTTATTTCTGTTCTGGGCCAATCTACCCTGGCCACGGCATGATGTTCGTCCGCAACGACTGCAAGGTGAGGCGGCCGAGACCAGCGCGCGCGCCGACCGCGCTCCCGCGGCTCCCGGGTTGCGGGCGCCTGCCGGATTTGACTCGGGCTCCCCGCGCTGCATCCGTGCGAGGGGGATTAGTGGGGGACTCTGTTACAGGCTTTCTGCTTGGAGAGTTTCTCCTGCTTGCGGCCTCAGCGGAGCTGGTAGCGTGGGCTGTGATGAGATTCCAGAGCAGTTACGGTCAGCGCCGACCGGGATTCTTGGGGGGTCTGTTAGAGCTGTCTGGCTATTTCTGAATATGGGCCAAATTCTTGAATCTTAAACTTGGTTGAATGTGTGCCCAGGCAGGCGTTATACTAAAGTGTAGAGGTTGATGAGAATATTGCTTTTGTCTTTAATGATATGATAGAGTTATATGTTAAGTCACCGGAGGTGAGTTGGAGAGGGTCATGTTTGTGAAGAGTCAGAATAGAGGTGACATTTATCCTGGATCTTGAATTTTGCTGAAGAGAGTGTAGAGGGCATTTCAGATGGAAGGAAAGAACATTTGAACAAAGGCACAGAACAGAACAATCACATATCTGTTTGAGGAAGTCAAACATTAGATTGTAAATGATAGAGGCTTGGGGCAGGGCTACAAATACAAAGATGAGAGCATATACATGCAAGTAGTAGATAATGAGGCCTAGTTGTAAAAGAGTTTTTGAATGATACGTGAATTTGCCCTCTCATACAAGAATGAATCCCATTCCTGTTTCTCAGAGAATCATGTTGTTTCTCAGAATTTGACCCCTCTCACATTTGCTTCTGAATTAATGAGTATTTGTTAAAAATTCAGATTCCTGATTTCCACCAAATCTGCTGAGTTGGAATCTTTGAGGATGAGGGGAACAGAATGATGAATCTGTATATTTAACAACGTGATCTTTGACCTGCTAAAAAACAATAGGTCTGACTTCACCACCTTTTATCTCTGTAGTAGACCAAAGGTATTGACCTAATTAGAAACAAGGGGTACAGTTGAAAGTAAGGGCTGAGAAGTATGTTTGAAAACTGAGAAGAGCACATAGAATGTTTTGAATACTTAATTTAAGGAACATGATAAGAAACTTGTAAAAATGAACCAAAAGATTCCCAGGCTGGGGTCTAATTTGCAGTAGGCAGTCTGATTTTATAAATGATCTGGTCATGATTTTATGCTTTTGCCTAGTAATGCTTATCAGCAGGTACTAGAATTAGAACAACAGATGGTAGAAAGTGTTCAGACCTGGGTATTGATTTGGTAGGCACAGTGGAAGTTAAGCTGAGGAAGTCTAGCAAGGACATTGTTGTATTAGTTGGGAGTCAGCTTGGCCAGCAGATCCAGAACAGAGTTGGTGGGTGGAATAGGAAGAAGTAGAGGTCCTGAAACACTATTAAAGAATAAGTATGTTTGCTAGCAAATCTCTATCCTCTCAGCTCTAGATCTCATTGGATAGAGACATCCTGCTTGTACCTAACAGTGAACCTACTGAAAGAGAATTCCTTATTACATCATATCTTTTTACTTTTTACCGTCTTTATGTGCCAAGTTTGCTAGACATGTGAGAGCTGTCTTTGAATCTTTCATCTTTTGGTATCCACTTATCCAGTCCTATTATTCTGCTTCTTCAATGTCTTTGTTTTTTCTGTCTTCCTGCCCTGGTTCAGATTTGCCACTTAACCACTTTTATAGTCTCTTAACTAGTTTTTGTCTTTATTCTCTTAGTTTTTAAGACTGTCTTTCATAGAAACCTCAATTCTTAACTCTTCTTATGTAGCCTTGTAAGGGTAGAATTAGTGTTAATACTCAATATTTTCACATACTTTACAAACAGAAATAATACCTACAACCTTAGTGAGGCCTTGATAAATATTTATTGAATTAGTTGGATAAGAAAGGTGTGAAGAACTTTTAGGCCAAGGTACATGTTTGATAGACATGAGTATGTCAGGGGACTAGATTACAAGGGGAACTCGAGCCTCCAAAGCTTTGCCTCACATGTGATCAATCCACCACTTAACCCACCGTAGATTTAACTACTTCCCTGTAAGTGTTTACATATTACTTTATACACATAGCTTTATCCCATTGTTGATACCCTAGTCTAATTTTGATCCTTTTTTTCCTCACAGTGAGATTTACCATTTTGCTAGATTAAATTTCCCAAGATAGGGTACCATGTTTTAATTCTTGCATCCCTAGTACCTAGTACATCAGGCACGTAGTAGATGCTCCTTATTTACTGATTGACTCGTCCTAACACCTCCAGTGACTCCAGTCTCTTCAGGCATTTCTTTGTGCTTTTCAGATAATACCTATTAGACAAGGAGTCAGTAGACTTCTCATTGGCTCTGTTTGGAATTGAGAAGATTGAGAACATGTTAGCCTTCTTAGTAGATAGATCTTAGAAGTAGAGATTTTCTCAGGAGTTATCTAATAGGTATGAAATGTAGAAGGCTTTTACTTAAAAAAGTAACAGTATTTGGGGCTGAAAATACTCAAATGAAATTTGCTGATAATGATTTCATAGTAGGTTACTCCAAGAGACTATAGTCATTATCATATTTTCTAGTTTATTTGAAATTATCTAAAGATTATTGACAGGCTTTCACTCAAGTCTCTTAGGAGAAGGCTATCCTGGGGGCCTGGGTTTAGATCAGATTAAACTGATAACTGAAAATTGTCCTACAATGTGTATTCACCTGCTTGAAGTTCCCATAGAACAACATGCATGTATGGTGAAAAGTATTATGATTTGTGATGTATACACAGGCTTATTTGGTTTGAAATGATTATATTGTTTATTTTGTTCTATTTTATTATGGGTCACAACAGCGATTCACACCATCTAGTTAGAATAAGATAGAACTTTATCTAGATAGAACTTTATGTCCAGTGAGGTATTTAGAAAGTGAATTTTGAAAATTAGCCTGAGTGAGATGGGACTTCAAAGTAACTTTACCTAGAACTTTTACTTTTATTTGAGGCCATTGTAAGGTTTTACTGTTATTCTATAAAAATGATTAGTAGTTTTTAACCACATTTTCAGGGCCCTGAGTCATTACTTGGGATGATGTTTGATAGTCAAAAAACTTAATAAATGTAGAATATAAATGTCTTAACACAATAACTAAGAAAATGCCATGAAGGCTATGTTAACCAGCTTGAAATATTTCAAATCATATATAAAACCAGCACATTGTACCCCATGACTGCATTAATGTACACAGCTATGATTTAATAATTTAAATAAAAGAGTTTAATTTCCATTTAATCTGATACATCTTACCCATTTCTAAATGATGTAGTGAGTAAGCAGAAGGAATTGTTAGTGAGAACTATTGTCATTTCTCAGTCTTAACAAAGTTTTTGTTTGGCAGAGATAATATCCTATGCTAGAAAAATTTTTAATGTTGACTTTTCTGTATTTTTAACTGATTTTTCTTGTAGGTATTCAGATTTTGTAAATCCAAATGTCATAAAAACTTTAAAAAGAAGCGCAATCCTCGCAAGGTCAGGTGGACTAAAGCATTCCGGAAAGCAGCTGGTAAAGAGCTTACAGTGGTGAGTATAGTTAGTTATCAGTATAGTTTTTTTTTTTTTTGCAGTTTTTAGCAGGGCTGGGTTTGAACCTACCACCTCAGGCATGTGGGGCCATTGACCGACTCCTTTGAGCCACAGGCGCCACTCTATCAGTGTAGTTTTTTACGTTTTTCAAAATTTTCATTTTAGGGGTGTGTGTATGTTTTAATTAATCACAACGTAAGTGCTTTATTAGTTTTGACTATGGACCTAATCTCATTCTCACATAATCCTGAAAACCATACTTCTGTGGAATTCTGAAAAGGGGAAAAAATTCCCAGTCCAGTTTTATAGAATTTTTTTTTTTTTAAAATTCTCAGAAAACCATTTTCAGCTCTTGCAAACAAAGAGAAAAATCATTTAAATGGATTGGGGTGACGTTAGAAATTCTTACTCAAGGATTTTGAGAGAAGTTTAGAGATTAAGGATTCCTGAACAGCAATGGGAACTTAGATGAAGTTTGTAATAGACTCATTTATCAGTTTCTGGATTTCCTTAGCAGAAGTTTGTCTGAGATCAGAGAGATTTGTTAATAGCATTGGTATGAAGAAGAATAGGGAAAGTCAGGGGGTGAGGGAATTTCATCATATTGCTGTTACTGAATCCATAAAAGGATCTGTTGAAGTTTGTTCTAGTTTGTTCCCTGTAAGGGGACAGAGGAATGCTGCAGCCAGACTACCTTTGAGCAGGGAATCTTTTCTATTCCCTCCTTCAGTGGCCTCTTCCCTGAAAACCTATCACCTCTTTTCCACCTCTCTTGCTGCTAAAGGACAGTATCTACAAGCATTTGCCATGAAGCCCTTTTGTGGCTTCCTTAACATGATAGCTTTTCAATGAATGTAAGGAATATTATTTGACAAGATGCAAGGCCAATTCGTGATTCTTGTCACACACGTTATTTTCATTCTGGGCAAGAGGAAGCACAGCACCCCAAATGTAAGTGGCAACTGCGTGAGTGAAGAAAGAATGTCAGTCATAGTCATTCGGTAATTACTAGTTAACTTCTTGCTGAGGTTATTGTGATCATGTGGCGTGTGTATGTACAAGAAATAGCTAAATACACAGTGCCGTTATATATGTCTGTGTCAGATAGATTTGAAAACCAAGAAATATTTTCTATATAGTGTCTTCAAACCTTTTTGCTGTAATAGGTATTTAGGTCAAATCATATGAAATTCTTGATGTTTAACTTTTTCATCTGTGAAGAATAGCGACTTCATATGGTTCAAGCTCATAAAAATTGTTTTGGTGATGAGTCTTAGCTAGGAATGGGAAATTGGAGAAGCTTTTCCAGTTGGTGTGTAATTTCCATGATTGTTACTATATCTTCTCCTCTGAAGGATGGGGTGATACTCTCCCTTACTCTGCATTTGAGAATCACTTGTATGTAGAGAGAAGTTTTCAGCAGGGCTGTTTTGTATGTACATGGAGGTGTGTAAAGGAAAAAAGTTTGAAAACCTGTATTCTCTGAGATCACCCTGGGGGGGATCGTGTTCACTGTAAACTCTTGTGAAAGGAGGATGTTTTAAGAATTGCTTCCTTAAAACCGTTATTTTTACCCCATCTTTTTCCTCTTACAGGATAATTCGTTTGAATTTGAGAAACGTAGAAACGAACCTGTCAAATACCAGAGAGAGCTATGGAATAAAACTAGTAAGTCACAAGGAAATACCCAGAATTTTCAGGAGAGACTGGTTTGGGATATTGCTAGAACTTTCAATATCAATTTGTTGTTTAAATACTAACTAAGTTTCTCATTTTCATTGCTTGGCTTTTATTCTTTTATCCTCATTTTAATAGTTCTGTGGTATGTGTATCTTTATTAGGAGCTATCCTAAAGTCTTTTCACAAAGGGTTGGTGTATCCATTAGAAAATAATATTAAATTGGATATTACTTGAAGTGCCCAGAGATGTAAAAACATTCACAAATCTGAAAAAATAGAAATGGAAAATATTTTTTTGGGGGGTATGGTATGGTAAAATAGACACAGAACCTAATGTAGTTGATAAGATTAAATCTAGTTTAGGGACATAAATTCTGTAAAAATTTAGTACTTTAAGATTAAAAAGTATAGCACTTAAGGTGATCATAACAAATATTCTAAGAGAACCTCTAACTGGTTCTTATCCTTCCTGATGCTCAGTGGTTCTTATCCTTCCTGATGCTGCAGTGTATTTTCATTGTTAAAAAGGGTCACAACCCACAACCCACAGAACCGCTGCTCTAAGTGCTTGACTTGGGTGAAAATGAAATTATGGGCTATTGAATTAAAAGCAATAATAATTTGGTTCTTGGTTTTTTTTTTTTTTCCCTCCTGATGTAGGCAGAGACTTCAACGAAAAGAGTCTCATGTGTAGTCTCAGTTTCTTGAAGCTGGCTTATAGATTCTACTTTGTTAATGTGTTGGGGGCCCTTAGCCCTGACCTCGATTTCTCCCAGGACTCCTTGCAGGCCGTCTTTAACCATTTATAGGTTTATTGTTTTTGTTTTTGTTTTGAGACCTAGCTCCACTCTGTTGCCCCAGGCTAGAGTGCTGCCTCATAGCTCACAGCAACCTCAAACTCCTGAGCTCAAGTGATCCTCTTGCCTCAGCCTCCTGAGTAGCTGGTACTATAGGCATGCACTACCTTGTTTGTCTAGTTTTTCTGTTTTTAGTAGAGATGTGGATCTCACTCTTGCTCAGGCAATCCATCTGCCTCTGTCTCCGAGAGGGCTGGGATTATAGGCAGGAGCCACTGCACCTCGCCCATTTCTAGTATTGAATGTGGGGGTAATTTGATTTGTTAACCAGAAGTCCCTAAGGCTTAGAATTCTGTAAAGTTTTATACCTCACCTAAAGGATCATAGGTAGGCATCCCTTTCAGTACCTTTTCTCTGGTGAGTCACAAGAAAGAAATTAACTTCATAGGATTCTTAATTTGATTCCAGTAGGCCCCTATCAAGGACATTGTTGAAAGGTCCTAAAGCATTTCTAGACCTTATTCAGTTTTATATTGTTTTTGCTTCTGTTTACTTTTTAACGTTACAATGTGAACACAGCAGCTCCTGATGATTTTTACATAGTATTTTTAACTACTTTTATTTGGTAGATATTCAGCTTGATGTTGAAATTGAGGTACATATCCCATTTTCGTGATATGTGGATATGCAGTTATTGTGACCCTCCATGCCACTTTCATGTTATTTACATAATACTGCTTTGTTCCATAAGACTTCATGCACAGCAGAACCTCCATAGTTGGTCACTTCCCTAAGTTGACCTAATTTTCATAGCTCAGACCTGTACCACAGGTAAGTTTTAGTACAGTAGGCCCAGCTCCTTATGTTGACTACCTCTGTATGTTGTTACAGTCTCTCGGGTGGTCAACTTACAGAGGTTCTACTGTACTTTAATAGTAATGTTTTTGCAGTTCTTAATTTATTTTAACTAAGTGCACATTTATTAAGCACTGCCTTTCGCGTACAAAGAGGCACAGGTCACACACAGTTCTTGCCTTCTACATACATTTTACTGACTATTCCTGGTTTATTCTTTCTGTTAGATGGTAATTGGTTCAGGTATTATCAGAGTTGCTTTGATAATTCCTTTGCTCCCCTTATTTATAGAAGGTCTGATGGTAGAGTTTGTGAACTCATCCTAGTAAAAGTGCTACATACCTCATTGCTGAATATCACTACAGTCACCTTCAAGGTGCTCCCCTTGGGAAGCTGTGCACCAGTGCCTAGTCTACCCTTCAGAGCAACTTTGGGACTCTTTTTCTGGAATGGCCACCAGTTGTTTTTATATGGCACACAGAAACATGCAACAATACTGAACGGCTCTTAGCAAGACACTGCCACATGTTGACATGAGCACTTCTGTGAGACACTGGTATACCAGTGTTATGAAACCTTACTGAGTTGTTTGTGCAGTGCTGCCAGTGTAAGTGCATGCTGGCAAGTTTGAGAACTTGTCACAATTCATATATTGACCAATAATCCCAAGTTCTTTTTATAGTTAAGTTTGAAAAACAACAGACTGGTTTAAAGTGAAAGAAAAATTTAATAGCCGAAAAGGCTGCTATTGAATGAAAATTCCAGAAATGACATCTGTGAAAAAGAACATTGACAGTGAGGGTCAGTTGAGGTTATAAACTTTCTTCAGCTTTTTCAGTAGGGATTGTTTTTGCAATGAGTATTTTTATTTCAATAGAAGTGTTTGTTAAAGCACTTGTTGGTTACAGTCACACTGCTTGAATGTGCATAAATTTACTAACTTTGATGAATTTTTTTGTAGTTGATGCAATGAAGAGAGTTGAAGAGATCAAACAGAAACGCCAAGCTAAATTTATAATGAACAGGTATGCGTATTTGTATAGAGTAACTCTCAGAGAAATAATTACTGGTAGATACCTAGAGGCATTTGTGTTTTTTGTGTAACTTTTTATTTTGACATTTCACACATACATAAAACTTGCAAGGTTAATATGAGAATTCTTGTATATTCAGATAGCATTGTACCGTATTTGCCTTATCCTTGTCACTGTGTATGGTAAGTTGAGACATATTACCCTTTTCTTCTAAGCATACTTCAGTATGTGTAACCTAAAGATGAGAACATTCTCTTAAATACCATGATCACTAAAGCCAGGAAGTTAACACTGATGTCATAATGTCACATTATTTACAGTTCTTGTTTAGATTTCATTAATTGTTAATAATGTCCTTTAGAGCAACAGAAAATCTTACATCATGCATTACATTTAGTGGTCATCTCTCTTTAGGCTCCTTTAATCTGAACAGTTTTTCATCTGTTTTACATGACATTGACTTTTTCTTTTTTTGAGAGACAGAGTCTCAAGCTGTCGCCCTGGATAGAGTGCTGTAGCGTCATAGCTCACAGCAACCTCAAACTCTTGGGCTTAAGCGATTCTCTTGCCTCAGCTTCCCAAGTAGCTGGGACTTTAGGCGCCTGCCACAACACCCAGCTATTTTTGTTGTTGTTTTTGTTGCAGTTTTCATTGTTGTTTTAGCTGGCCCTGTCTGGGTTCCAGCCCAGATGCCCTACCCACTGAGCTATAGGCCCCACTGATGTTGACATTTTTGAAGAATATCAGCCAGGTTATTTTGTACAGCGTTTCTTAATTTGGATTTTCCTCATGATTAGTTTTTGGCCTGACACCTGTGGCAGGAATCACAGAAGTGATGGGGTGTCCTCCTCATGCGTGGTGTCTGCAGGCACAGGATGTAACCTTGCTGGTGCTGTTAATGTTGATCACTTTTTTAAGGTGGTGCCTGCCAAGTTTCTCTACTGGAAGTTACTCTTTTTTCCCCCATTACAATCAATACTTATTTTCAGGGAAATTCATTGAGATTCTGTAAGAGATTGTTATTCCTCAAAGTTGTACCTATAGGTTTTAGCACCTTAGAGGGTCTTGCCTGAATTAGTTACTACTGTGATTGTTGCCCAGAGGTGTTTTTTCTGATTGCATCATTTCTTTTACATTTCTTAGTTGGCTTTCTCATGTGAAAAATAGCTTTCCTTTCCCCCTCAGTTTCAGAACTTATGCCTTTATTCATACCATGTCTGTGTGCATTCATGGGTGTTTATGTATTCAGTGGGTTACAGTTTTTTACTATCATTATTTATGGTTTAAGCTTGACCAGTGCCAGTTCTTTCAGGCAGGTTCTTATGTCATTTTGACAATTCCTCATCATTCTTTGAGGCCCTTCTTTTATGACTAACAAGATGTTTCAAGCTTTATCTGATACTTTGCCTATAGCCAGCTGTTTCTTCAGAGCAAGAACATTGGTTTTTAATCTAATCGTGGTGTAATGTATTGTAGAGAAGAAGGAAGTGCCAGGAGCTTACTAGCTTAAAAAAATGCTGAAGCATGGCAGAAAAGGAGCCTAAGTGTTTCAGAACTAATCTGTTAGCGTTTTTGAACATAATATGTTGTTTTTTGTTCTTGTAATTATTGAATGATAATAGTTTTTTTATTGAATGATTTTCAGAAAATTACGTAACACTGTTACCTATTTGAAGAGAAAAGATCTGGACATTTTCACAATTAGAGATTGTTTTATGGAGTAGAGTACTGACTGCATGAGATTTGTTAATTCTTTTCTTCAGTCACATCCTTCCTTCACTTACTAAACACATATATTACTAAACACATACATATATATAATATATACATATATATACATGGTACATATGTCGTATTTTGTGCCAGACTAAGCACACATATATAGTGAATGAATAGTTGTGGAAGTACAGAAGTCCTGTTAAGCTATTTAGGAACTAAAAGTCCTTTTGAATTTTAGTTGATAGGGAAGAAAATGTACATCCTGTAAGGGTTTAATAGTTCACTTTACCTTAAATCTACAAATAAACATGAAAGTGGATATCTCTTTAAGTTCACCACTTGCCATTTTGGAATGAGTGATTTGAGAGACCTGAGAGACTCTTTGTTGACTTAGTTTTGGTGTTTCTGGGGGGTTGGGGGAGGAAGGGGAGAAGAGGAGGGAGTGAACAGGAGGGCAGTCATGTAGTTCCCATTCCCCATCTGTGTGGCTAGCTTCATTAGTAATACTTAGTACCTACGTTGTGAATTAATGTCTCATGAAGTCTTAGTAACTGAAATTTTGGCTTTGATATGTTTTATCCTAGACTGAAGAAAAATAAAGAGCTACAGAAAGTCCAGGACATCAAGGAAGTCAAGCAAAACATCCATCTTATCCGAGCTCCTCTTGCAGGTAAGTACTGTGTGACACAGGACTGGGCTTTAGGTTGAGAAATGAAAAGTCTAGATTTTTGTGTTATTGGGTATCAGTTAACTTTGGGTACTTTTTTCATTTAAATTTTATCTTTCAAAGTACATTTATGGTATGACTTGGTTTATAAAAATATGATTTATTTAGTGTATAGCCCAGTTGCAGTCAACTATTGGATATGGTGTTTCTTTTCCTCTTCATTAAATTCTGTTTTCCATAAGATACCTCCCCACGTTTGGCAACATGATTTGAATAATAATATCATGGATGATTTTGTACTGTACTTGTTTTGAGTAAAGGACACAGTTTGTATTAGTGGTTCTCAAGGTTTTTTTTTTTTTTTTGAGACAGAGCCTCAAGCTATCCCCCTGGGTAGAGTGCCATGGCATCACAGCTCATAGCAACCTCCAACTCCTGGGCTCAAGCGAGTCTCCTGCCTCAGCCTCCCAAGTAGCTGGGACCACAGG
>CAUYQV010112879.1:0-13517 GCA_963574575.1 Galagoides demidoff
GGTATATGTACACCATGGAATACTATGCAGCCATTAAGAAGGATGGAGACTTTACGTCCTTCATGTTCACATGGATGGAGCTGGAGAATGTTCTTCTGAGCAAAGTATCACAAGAATGGAGGAAAAAGTATCCAATGTACAGACCCCAATTATGAAACGAATTTATACCTTTTATATGAAAGCTACAACCTAATAACGGCCTAAGAATATGGGGAGGGGGAAGGGAGAAGGGAGGGGGTAATGGGTGGAGGGAAGGTGATTGGAGGGATCACTTCTGACGTTTATCTTACAGGGGTACAAGTGAATCTTTCTAAGAGTAGAATGTGAACGTTTTAAAACAACAACTGAGAAAATGACATGAAGGCTGTGTTGACCAGTTTGATGGAAGTATTTCGGATTGCATGTGAAAACCCCACACTGTACCCCAGAAGTGCATTAATTTACATAGTTACCATTCAATAAAAAAGATTTTGAGGTTGCTGGGAACTGTGGTGCCACAGTACCCTACTGAAGGTAACATAGTGAGACTCTGTCTCAAAAAAAAAAAAAAGGCAGAACCAGCATCAATTTAAAAGTATACTTCAGAGAACACAAAATCAAACAAGTTTGAACTTAATATATGTATCATATGTGTATGATACATATATATATATATATATTAGAGTAAGTAAATTACAATGCCATTCTGCCCTGTATGGCAAATCTTTGTTACATACTCTGCCAATTTTTACCCTGAAAGGAGCTCTGGCATATCAATATAAGATAATCATACTACTATGGTGTTTTCAATACGTACCATGAAGTTCTGTTGGAGAGGGGACCAGGAATACATGATAGGAACCAATGCAACTGTGTTCAGAGACCTCATTAACATATGTTGGCTGGCAAATCCCGGAAAAATGCTCTCTATCGTGCACTGAAATATAAATGACATGGAGAGGGAAAGGAAGGTACACACCCAAGAGAAAGTTGCAGTTTCCTTCCAAAATGATCCCAGTAGGCTTCTGATTCTTACCAACTAATAGTTGAGGTTTTTTTTTTCTTTTAACATCAGCTCCTAAAAAGAACCCCTGAACTGTAACATGTAGAAAGCAGGAATTATCTGTCTCTTTGTTTTTTAAGATGGGGTCTTGCTATGTTGCCCAGCATGGTCTTGAACTCCTGGCAGTTCTCCCACTTCAGCCTTCTAAAGTGCTGAGATTACAGGTGTAAGCCACTACACCCAGCCATATTTTTAAAAGTAAAAGTCTAAAAAATACTGATCTGATCTATCATCAAGAGATTTTTTTTCCTTAAGACATGAGATCTTGCTATGTTAGCCAGCCTAGGCTCAAACTCCTGGCCTCTTGTGATCCTCCTACCTTGGCCTCCTATGTAGCTGGGACTACAGGTATAAGCCACCATGCCTGGAAGGAAATGTTTCTTATTCACTTTTGTGTCCTCTACAGGGTCTAATACAGTGCTTCCCATACTCAACTGATTTTTATTTCAATTAAAACTACTGGTTCTCTTGGAAGTGTATACATGCAGTAAAGGGCCTCTGAAAGTCCTAAGAGATGAGGGTAAAGATGAGGAAGTTTTCCTGAAGACCTAAACTTTAAGACAGGGACATCAATTTAGCTCTCTAGGTAATGGAAACAGTAGGGATGGGAAGCAAAGTGGTATAGAAGTTAAAACCTGCTTTGGGAAAGACAATTGCTCTCAATATACTACATGTTTTTTATGTTTTAAAAATGTTATCTCTCTTTTTTCTTTTTTTGTTGAGGCAGAGTTTCACTTTGTTGCCCTTGATAGAGTGCTGTGGCCTCATAGCTCACAGCAACCTCAAACTCTTGGGCTCAAGCGGTTCTCTTGCCTCAGTCTCCAAATAGCTGGGACTATAGGCACCTGCCACAATGCCCAGCTAAAAGTAAGAGACAGAGTCTTACTCTTGCTCAGGCTGGTCTCAAACCTATGAGCTCATGCAACCCATACACCTCGGCCTCCCAGAGTGTGAGCCACCACACCCAGCCCCTAAAAATGTCATCTCTTTAATAAACTAGAATGCTCTTACTTATTTTAATTTTATTCTTTTAAGAGTAGTCAAGTGCAATAATGAGAGTGGGGAAAGAGTAGAATGAGGAGTTCAATCTATAACTGACTGTGAATACTCAACTAAGATAAGTGAATACCTTTCAATCAGCCTAGAAAGTGTGTTTAAAATTTCCAATAATAAGGGGCCAGGCACGGTGGCTCATGCCTGTAATCCTAGCACTATGGCAGGTGAAGGCAGGTAGATTGCTCGAACTCAGGGGTTCAAGACCAACCTAAGCAAGAGCAAGATCCTGTCTTTATTAAAAATAGAATAACTAGCCAGGCATTGTGACAGGCATCTGTAGTCCCAGCTACTTGGGCGGTTGAGATAAGAGGATTGCTTGAACTCAAGAGTTTGAGGTTTCTGTGAGTTATGAGGCCACAGCACTCTACCCAGGGAGATAGAGTCTGTCTCAGAAAAAAAAAATTTACAATAAGGGATGTCCCTTTGATCAATATACTCCTGTCCACTGGGAAAAGGTACTCCTTTCCCAATATCAAAGTACTTGAGGAAACTAGTCAGGCATGATAGTGTGTGCCTATAGTCCTAGCCACTCAGGAGGCTAAGGCAGGAGAATCACTTGAGCCGAGGAGTTGGAGGCTGCAGTGAGCTATGACTGGGCCACTGCACTCTAGCCTGGGCAACACAGCAAGACCCTATCTCAAAGAAAACAAAAAGTACATGAGGAACTAAACAAGGCACACACAAAAAAGGCTACTTTAAAGCTTAAACACAGAGCCTAGAGAAGTAAAAAGTATACGTCTTGCTTTTCTACGAAGTAAAAAGTATATGTCTTGCTTTTCTACGAAAAACTTACCATTGTACTCATTACTGAGGAGAGTAGGTGAAAAGGTTATTTTTAAAGCCACAGATTTACTGTCTTAATTATTTGAAGTTGACTATAATAGCCATATCCATTATCACTTGTTCAGAAATAAGAGGAAAATACAGGAAAAAGAGGGAGGCTAAGTTTAGATATCCAGAAGTACCTTTTTGTGAAAAGGATGCCCATTCACAGGCTTCATTGATTGTACAGGTTGGACACGAAGCTTCTTCCATTCTTCATTGAGGATCTGGGTTTTTTCTTGAACCTTTGCAAAATTTGCCACATACAGAGCCTATCAAAGCCATGGGGAAAAATGGTCAAGATTTCAAAATAAGAGTTAAAAAAATTCCAACCCTTCCACACTGGATCAATATATTGAAATACATAAGCATTTACTTGGGAAATTATTTTTTACCTTTGCACCCATATTTGCCTGAAGCCGTTTAAGTTGTCGAAGTCTCATATATTCAGATTTCACTTTTCTTTTCCAGTAAGTGATACATTTGGAAGTTGGGGGATTTGGCATATCCATCTTGTTGTAATCTAAGAGAGAAAAAGATGAAAAATTTTATTCCCTGGAAATGAAGCAATCCTCAAATCCCACAAAAATATAGTCAAGTAAGCTTTCATCCCCATGAAATTTACTCATAAAACAAGAAAGAAGGGTGGGAAAAGGAAGAGCAGAGAGAGGGAAGGAGGGGGTGGGGTCTTGGTGTGTGCCACATCTTTTGGGGACAAGACATGATTCTAAGAGGGTCTTTACCTAACAAATGCAATCAGTATAACCTGGTTTCATGTACCCTCAATGAATCCCCAATAATAAAAATAAATAAATAAATAATAAAAAGGGAAAAGGTTTAAAAAAAACCCCATAAATTTAAAGAACCCAAATACATGAGTTCAATAAAAAGTTTCTATTAAAACAAGACTTCACACCATTAATTTTTAGTCCAATTCTCAAAAAGCTAAATCAGCCAGGCGTGATGGTGGGCATCTGTAGCCCCAGCTATTTGGGAGGCTGAGATGGAAGATCACTTGAGCCCAGGAGTTAGAGGCTGCAGTCAGCTATGATTGTGCTACCACACTCCAGCCTGGGTGACAGAGCAAAACCCCATCTTTAAAAAATAAAATTAGGTTCCGTGCCTATAGCTCAGTGGCTAGGGTGCCAGTCACATACACCAGAGCTGGCGGGTTCGAATCCAGACCGGGCCTGCCAAACAATGACAACTACTACCAAAAAATAGCCAAGTGTTGTGGCAGGTGCCTGTAGTCCCAGCTACTTGGGAGGCTGAGGTAAGAGAATCATTTAAGTCCAAGAGTTTGAGGTTGCTGTGAGCTGTGATGCCATGGCACTCTACCCAGGGCAACATAGTGAGACTCTCTCTCAAAAAAAAAAATTAATAAAAATAAATAAAACTAAAAAAAAACAAACAAACGTTAACCTCTGTTCTCTGTGGTATCTCATTTTAAATTTAGCACTCAAGAAGTTCTTATATAGATATTAAGAACCTGAATTACTTGGAAATATGGACACCTACTCAATACTTTGAGTAAGAGAAAGGTCAGTAAGAACCAAGTTCATATCCAAAAATAAAGAGCTTCATGGAAAGACTTAACCACATTATAAAACCACACCTCTCAAATTGCCTACTACATGCCTACCAATAAAAGTATTTTATAACAATAGCAACAATAGCATAATTTCATCTCTAAGACAGCAGCAAGACAAAATGGAAATAGATGTCACCACAAATCTTTTTTGCCCTTTTGGTATTTGAATTAAGGTTCAAATTTTGAAAGTAGTATTTTGTTGTTGGGTTTTTTTGGCTTTTTGAGACAGAGTCTCACTCTGTCACTCTGGGTAGAATGCAGTGGCAACATCATATCTCACACCAACCTCCAACTCTTGGACTCAAGAGATCCTCTCACCTCAGTCTTCCAGGTAGCTGGGACTACAGATAGCTGCTTGGCTAGTTTTTATATTTTAAATAGAGATGGGGTCTCACTCTAGCTCAGGCTGGCCTCGAACTCCTGAGCTCAGGCCATCCACCTGTCTTGGTCTCCCAGAGTGCTAGGATTATAAACATGAACTACCACGCTGTCCAAAGTAGTAGTATTATACACTGTTACCCACCTCATAGAATGCAAGTGTTGGGTTTTAAGATGAGTCTCTGTTCTTCAGACAAACGGCAAGAAACAAAGGCAAAACGAGTGTGTAGCTTTTCAAAAGAGAATAAACAGTGGTTTTATTAAGTCAGCACAGCATATTTAGACCTTGCTACCCTCAGTAGGACTCTACCCCAGAACCAGGAAAACTTTTTTTTTTTTTTGAGACAGAGCCTCAAGCTATCCCCCTGGGTAGAGTGCAGTGGCATCACAGCTCACAGCAACCGCCAAAACGCCCGGCTATTTTCATTGTTGTTTGGCGGGCCCGGGTTGGATTTGAACCCACCACCTTAGGTGTACGTGGCTGGCGCCTTAGCCACTTGAGCCACAGGCGCCGAACCACCAGGAAAACTTCAAAATCTCTGCTACCACTGTTTTTGCATGTAAGTCAGGGCTCATTTAGAAAGAAGCCTTTATTTTATTAAGTTTTATCTATCTAGTCATGTGCACAAATATATTCTCACAATTACCAAATTCGTGATGCTCTTTGGTTCAAATTTGTAAACCAACTTCTAGAGAGAATACTAAATAAATATAAAAATTAAATAAAATCTACAGGATGATGCTTTTACTCTGTACTAACTACTTATGTTTCTTAGAGAACTGCATACTTCTCCCTTCTATATGGGATGGGATCAAAAGGATTCCTTTTGAATGAGAAAATTATATATTTAATAATATACACAACACATATAACATTACATGGTTGCACATACAATTTTTGCCATGAATAAGCTTAATAATAATCCTGCTCCAGAATAAAAAAAAGGGTTCAAATAAAGGACAAAAATTGCTTCCCTCACAAATTGTAGGCTATCTTTGTTGACACCGAAATGACCCAAATGTTATAGATTACAACTCAATGAGACTATCACAACCTTCTAAAAAAATGGTTTTGAATGTCATTCCTTTTCCGAACTCATTTTTCTTTTTAGAGACAGAGTTTCGTTTTGTCACCCTTGGTAGAGTGCTGTAAAGTCACAGCTCACAGCACCTCCAGCTCTTGGGCTTAGGTGATTCTCTTGCCTCAGCCTCCTGAGTAGCTGGGACTACAGGTAACCGCCACAACGCCCAGCTATTTTTTTTGTTGTTGCAGTTTGGCCAGGGCTAGGTTTGAACCTGCCACCCTCAGTATATGGGGCTGGCGCCCTACTCACTGAGCCATAGGCACCGCCCCAGAACTCATTTTTCTTTTTGAAATAATTAAGCTTGGAACAGGTTGCTTCATCCATTTAAGAATGGAAATCAATAGGCAGTGCCCATGGCTCAGTGAGTAGGGCACCGGCCCCATATACCAAGGGTGGAGGGTTTGAATCCAGACCTGGCCAAACTGCAACAAAAAAATAGCCAGGTGTTGTGGCAGGCCCCTATAGTACCAGCTACTCGGGAGCCTGAGGCAGGAGAATAACCTAAGCCCAGGAGCGGGAGGTTGCTGTGAGCTGTGATGCCACAGCACTCTACTGAGGGTAATAAAGTGCGACTCCATCTCTAAAAAAAAAAAAAGAATGGAATAGAACATAATCCACAGCTGCTGGGGTGTGTAGATTTCTTAGAGGAAATGGCCATATAAAAATACTAATATTTTTGTTAAAGAAAGGAGTTATAACTGAAATGTGATCTGCTACAGTCTATCATGAGAGATGGCAGTAAATACATTGCAGTAATCCAACAATGGCACTGTTTCTAATTTTACTCAAGTGTTTTATTTGGCCAGAGGAACATACACATGTACACAAAAATGTCACTGAGTTTTAACCAATCATAATGTAAACTAAGCCACACTTACTCTTTTTACAAATAAAGTGATATTTGAATCTCATGTGTTTATGAGTCAATATTTGTTTTTTTAAATGGGTCTTCAATGTCGCTAAAAGTTTATTTGGCAAGTGGTCAGTCCCCACAGAATGTATGAGGAAGATGAGACATACTGTGTAGAACAGACAGACAAGATTAAAATAAACACCTGAAACACTGCCAGAGATGGGTTCTCACAGCAGCTGGACCCTAAACGACTATTATTATCAAACTTTAAAAAAAAAAAGAAAGAAAGAAAACTCAGCATTCACTGGAACAGGTTTGAAGAAATGGGTTCATGTATCTGAGACAAAGGAGTGGCATACAAAATATACTTTATATTTCTACTAGTTCTATTCTTTAGTTACTTACACACGCAAAACACATATTCCAGTGAAGTACTTAGCTAGTACTTAAGAACCTTTCATTACATTCATTTATACACTGAGGATAAATGCTAAAATACATTCTGTTTTGGTCAAGACATTTTAAAATAAATCTTTATATAAGCAACTTTTATAAATCCATAATAAGATAAATGACCAACAAAAAGTGGGCAGAAATCTGGACACTTCACCAAAAAATGAAAACAAAAACAAAAAAATGGGAATGGGAAGTAAGTACACCAGAAGTTCCTCAACATCATTTGTCATTAGGGAAATGCAAATTAAAATCATAATGGGATAAAATTACATGCCCACTAGAATGGCTAAAATCAAAAAGAATGATAATACCAACTGTTGATAAAGATATGGAACTGGAATCCTCATACATATATGACGCCAGTGGGAAGGCAAAATGGTATGTGGAAAATAGGTACTGTGGAAAACAGCTTGCCTTTTTTCTTTATAACACTAAACATGTACTTACTATACAACCTGGCATATAATTTCTTTCTTTTTTATTTTACTTTATTTTATTTTTTGAGACAGAGTCTCAAGCTGTCACCCTGGGTAAAGTGCCGTGGCGTCACAGCTCACAGCAACCTCAAACTCTTGGGCTTAAGCGATTCTCTTGCTTCAGCCTCCCGCGTAGCTGGAACTATAGGTGCCCACCACAATGCCTGGCCATTTTTTGGTTGTAGTTGTCTTTGACTGGCAGGCTTGTGCTGGATTTGAACCCACCAGCTTTGGGGTATGTGGCTGGTGCCCTAGCCGCTGAGCTACAGGTGCTAAGCCATGGCATATAATTTCTAATTATTTATCTAAGATAAGTGAGATCCAAGGTTCCCACAAAGACCTGTACACAAATGTTCATACCAGCTTTATTTATAATAGACAAAATGTGGAAACAAAACACGTCAATGGATTGGCTAATGGACACAAAATGTAGTATTTACAATGGGCTAGTTAGCAATAAAGAGGGATGAACAGTTTCTATGCCTGTACATGTCACAAAAGCATTATGTTAAGTGAAAAAAATCAGACACAATAAACTAGGTAATGTCTCACTTATAATGTTTTACTAGAATGATTCTACAAAGGGTAAAACTAATGATGGAAAATAGATCAGGGTAGCTCAAGCCTATAATCCTAGCACTTTGGGGGGCCAAGGCAGGAAGATCACTTGAGGCCAGGAATTCAAGGCCAGCCTGGGTAATACCAAAACCTCCATCTCTACAAAAAACTTTTTTAAAAATTAGCCAGGCAGGCCAGAGCCTGTGACTCAAAAGGGTAGGGAGCTGGTCCCATATGCCAGAGGTGGCAAGTTCAAACCCAGCCCCGGCCAAAAACTGCAAAAAAAAAAAAAAAAAATTAGCCAGGCTTGGTGGTGTGTACCTGTAGTCCCAGATACTTGGGAAGCTTAAGGAAGGAAGATCTCTTGAACCTAGAAGCTTGAGGTTGTAGTGAGCCATAATGACATCACTGTACTCTAGCTTAGGCAACAAAGCAAGGCCTTTTCTCAAAAAAAAGAAAAAAAGAGGAAATTGGATGTGGGGTTTATGGGAACCCCCTGTACTAGCTTTACAATTGTTTTGTAAATCTAAAACTATCTAAAAAATAAAGTTAATTTTTAAGGAAGATTAATCATTGGAAATAATGACTAGTTTATTTATGTCATATCTCTATAGAAAAAGAAAGCCATAAAAACTTGGAAATCTTTCCCCAGAAAACTGGATCTCAATTTGCTTTAAAGGTTAAAATCTAGTCTGTCACTAGGTAGAACTAAGAAAACATTATTGAAATTGTATGGGGATAAAACATTTAAGGAACAATATTCTTAAACTTAGATTGACATCAGAATACAGAAGTTCCAAACTATAAAATTCTTTCATCTATATAAAGATGTCCCTTTGGAGAAATAGCTTCTTGTCTTAGGGGCAAGTTCAACATCTTTACTACTTTCTCTTGAGTAATAATTTCATTAACCAGCAGGCTCAGTTAAGGCTTCAGAAGCAGATGGTACTACAGATTTATAAATTTTCCATATTGTTCTTTCCTTTTCTATTCACAGTGGAATTGAAACATGAACAGTAGGAGTGAACGTACCCCTGCAAAGAGATCTAATAACACACAATTCAGTCATTCTGGAGATGACCAATTTCATCAACATTTTATTTGAAATCAACTCTGTGGTACCCAACCCTATAGATCCCTCAATTAGAATATATTAAGCACATTTCAAATGTACACCCTCCAATCTCTCCAAGGTATTTACATTTCTTATTAGTTTCAGCTTCTGGGCATATACACATAGAAAGAAGCTTACTAACATGAACCTGTGAGCCTGAACTGTGATTTAAATTAAAATTATAACATTAATATTTACCAGTGTTGCTTCATTAACAGAATCAGGTCATGGGCACTGGAGACAAGGGTGACAAAAATCAAAGTAGGATTAGTTTTTATGAAACCCAAAGGAAAATGCTCACTCTTAAGATGGCACCAGGCTGATTTGGAAGAGTTAAAGCAATCATCTAGCAGGCTAGAATCTTACCTTAGCTGGTTCTGTACTATGTCAGAACAAAGATTAATACTGTATTCTATTTAGTGACTGCTTATTATCATTTAATAAAAATTGGACTTTTTAGTCTATTTTGAATAAAACTATTAGGGTAAATTAGTTATAGAACACAACATACCCCAAAACACTACATTCCAATTCCAATTACCCTGAAGTAACTCATAACTTTAGCATTTGGAACACTGATGTCTCAACTGATCATTGATAAACTAAAAAAAAAGACAGGAAGGAACCCAATATGTATGTACACAGCCTGGATGCAAGAAAACAAAAAAATTGGGGGACTTTCTGGAATGGCAAAGAGTAGTTTGCTTTTTGTTGTTTTTTTTTTTAACCCTTCCCCTCAATCCCAATCTATCTGGCATAATTAATTATCTTCACCTTTTTCCACATTTTTTCTTTAGTTTATCCTATGTAGAAATGTAATGTGTTTTCATAGTTGCTACCACAAATCTTTTCTGGGAAGCTGCAAGAATAAATTAGAAATTTTTAAAACTTAACCGAAGGTCAGAAAAAGATAAACTTAATTATATATGCTACATTCATATAAGTCACAAATCAAGGGCAGAAATGGCTACCCAGGACTAAGGAAGCCAGGTTTCATATCCTAAGAATTAAATAAACAAAAATCATATTTTAAAACATTTTTTTAAAGTGACACAATAGGCTGGGTACGGTGGTGCATGTCTGTAGTTCAACTACTTGGAAGGCTGAAGCAGGAGGATATTTTGGGCCCAAGACTATGAGTCCAGCCTTAGGCAAGATGGAGACTGGGAAGTGGGAGGAAAGCATTCAAAGGCAAATAGAAGAGAAATAAGTCTGACTACATTTTCACACCATTTTCCTTCTCACAAAAGTCTTGAGGGTAAAATTTCACTTTTACTTCAGGCTCTTTTATTCTAGTGTTTCAAAGGATACTGAAGTAGCCATCACAATGAAGTCATTTACACTTCAGGGAGTTTTTTAGTTTGTTTGTTTTGTTGTGTTTTTAGAGACAGGGTCTCAGTCTGTCAACCAGCCTGGTCTCAAACTCCTGAGTTTCAGGATTCTCCCCGAAATGCTGGGATTAACCAGCAAGAGCCTATCCATGCCCAGCCCATTCCAGGAGAGTTTTAAAGCTGTGCCTTCACATGAAGTTCCATGATTAGCACAGAAGTAGTCTGCCAGCTGGTGACAAAATTAAGATCCTGACTCTCCTGACTCCCAGTCCCAGAAATCTTTCCATTCTTTATTTATTCCACAAAACATGTAATGAATCCCTACTATGTGCTGGGCATTGTTTCAGGTGCTTGGGGTACTAGTGAATAAAAAGGCAGACATAACATCCCTGCCCTCAGAAAGTTTATTCACTCTTTGTGATACATATATTAAGCACAAGCCTTGACAACAATACTATAGTTTTATAAGTAGCCCCTTCTGTGTGTATCTGTGTTTTGTTTGTTTGAGACAGAGCCTCAAGCTGTTCCCCTGGGTAGAGTGCTGTAGCATCACAGCTCACAGCAACCTCCAACTCCTGGGCTCAAGAGAGTCTCCTGCCTCAGCCTCCCAAGTAGCTGGGATCACAGGTGCCTGCCACAACACCCAGCTATTTTTTGGTTGCAGCCGTCATTGTTGTTTGGCAGGCCCGGTCTGGATTCAAACCCACCACCTTAGGTGTATGTGTCTGGCGCCTTAGCCATCTGAACCACAGGCACGAAGCCTGTGTCTGTGTTTTAAAAGTACTTACCTCCTACCGCATGCCCTACTCCCAAGTAAGTAATTTCTTTTATCAAGGCCACACCTGGGCTTAAAATAGACAAGCTCTCACAGAAATCTCAGAGTTAGCACCTTTTTAAGCTGGATATTTCATTTGATACCTGTTTCCCAAACTTAAAAAGCACGGGGTGGGAGAATTTTTCTATTCAGAGGCATCATGGTAGCAAACGTGAAGAGAGACCCATACTTTGAATGCCATCCTTGTACACACCCAACTGTTCACCCATTTAAGCTCGTTACCCTCATCCTCTCCACTAAGCACCGGGCCCCATATCTAAGCTACTCTATTTACAATCCTGTATTTCATCCACCAAAAGCCCACCTTCAATATTCCACCAGGAGCATTAACATCTTTCCCCATCCCCTCCCCTCCCTGCTCCTGATACAATTCTTCAGCAGCCACTTTTTACCAAAATAAAAGTTTGTCCCACATTTCCTAACAGGCATGTCCCAAATACAACACCTTCCCTTTGCTTCAGAGCACTTTCATTTATATAGTTTGATTTTCGGGAGAATTCTGGGGGTGGGCAGGACTGGAGCGAGACAAGTCCGGAGTGAGAAAGTCTCTTAGGCAAGAGCCTGGGATAAGTTGAGTGAGGAAGCTCCCAAGGTGCAAAATGTGAGGCGGCACTCAGTCTGCACTTGGCCGACTCTGACAATCAACGTCCCTTACACTTTGTACCTTGGGAGCCTCACTCACCTCTCCCTCTGCGCAGCCGGGTTTTTACCGTTATCCCTTCCTCAACATCCCCCCAAAGCCATCGCAAGCTCAACCTCGGTTCCTAGCCCCCCCCCCCCCCGTGCATTGCTCCAGGTCCCTGGGAGTCCACCCGCTCAGAGCCCCTGAAGGTGCCACCGCCCACCGCCCCTCTCCACACTGGGCTCCCGCCCACCAACCGGATTCCCGGCCCCGGGCCCGCCCCCGCCGCGCCTCCTCCCGGACACACCGCCCTCACAGCCTCAGACGCAGTCCTCACCGGGGGTTCTCTCGCCGCGACGCCCCCTTTCCTCCAGCCCTGGGAACAGAGAGGAGAGCCCCCCCGTCCACCCGGCTAGGCAAGCATTGTGTCCCTAGGCTGCCTCTCAATTCCCTGATCCCTTCACCTCTCCCTCCTTCAAGCCCCGGGCAGCGTAGTGCAGAGGCCGGGCCTCACCTCCCGGCCGGGTCTTGTTTACTCACTCACCCTCCATCCCGAGCCGCAGGGAACGGCGCTAGGGCGCCTGCGTGCCGAGACCCCGCCCCCGCGTGCAGCTCCGCCCCACACCTCCTCCCGGCGCGTGCGCACTGAACCTCTCGCGCCGTGCGGGTGGCTCACCTGGACTTAGTTCTTCGCACTTGTGTGGTTCGCTCACGGTAAACCAGACTCAAGAACCAGGGAGGGTGCTGCCGGAGGTTGGCGGTTTCCAAGGCAGCGCTCTCAGGGGAGGGGAAGGGCTCTTGGAAAACCTTTGCAGCGCTACTAATATCTTCTTGAATACTTATTCAGGCGGTTGCGCCATCCCCACAAGCTGATGACAAGCCACATCTTCTCTCACTTCAGCGTTTGAAGCCAACCTAGAATTCCTTTAATGTTGATGTCTCACACCTACCAATACCCCAGATACCGTCTATGGGCTCCATGTTCTTGCTTTAATTACACCTGATTTCCCTATTTCTGCCAATAGTCCTCCCAGTCACCTAGATTCAAATTACAGTTTTGGATCAGAATATTTCTCCACAGCTTGGCGCCTGTGGCTCATTCGGCTAAGGCGCCAGCCATGTACACCCAAGGTGGCGGGTTCGAATCCCCAGCCCGAGCCCGCCAAACAACAATGATGGCTGCAACCAAAAAAATGGCCGGGCGTTGTGGCGGGCGCCTGTGGTCCCAGCTACTTGGGAGGCTGAGGCAGGAGACTCGCTTGAGCCCAGGAGTTGGAGGTTGCTATGAGCTGTGATGC
>CAUYQV010112881.1:0-25729 GCA_963574575.1 Galagoides demidoff
TGTTTTGATATAATGACTAAGTAAATGACATGAAATTTATGTTAACCAGCTTGATGAAAGTATTTCAAATTGTATATGAAAACAGTACAATGTACCCCATGTTTGCATTAATGTATACAGCTATCAATTAATAAAAAAAAAGCCAACAGAATTTGAGGTTTAGGTATTAATTTCAACGCTTCTGGGGCCTAAACACTTGAAAGGAAAGGACTTGATATAATAAAAAGGTGCTGCATCGCTAATGTACTCCTGTCCTAGGCAAGAGTGATGCCCTCAAAGCAAAGTGTCACCTCCGCAGGCTGATAGGAAAGACTTTTTATGCCCTTAAAGTGTCACCTCCGCAGGCTGATAGGAAAGACTTTTTATGCCCTTTCAACGTTTATAATTAATAGAGGTTGTTAATGGTTTAACATCTAAAAAAATGCATTAAAATCATGTTGCCCTTTGGCAGAGCTGTTTTAGAACTAGAACACTTTAATTTTTTTCCCCTGGTAAATAAATTTGAATTAAAAATAAATTATGTTCCCATATTAAAGCCTTGGTCAAAAAAAAATAAAATAAAAATAAATTATGTTCCATTCAATTAGGTGTTTCGTCTTTATTCCTTCTGAATAGCAGCCATTGTTAGATCAGCTCCAACTGGCCCCTGACAGCTCGCAGGCCAGCCAAGGAAGTCCAAATATTAATTGTAATACAGGTGATGATTTTATACAGAACCAAAAAAATCTGACCGTCCTTGATGTAGGAGGAAAAAATCAGGTTTTGGCATAGTTTAATGTCAATTAGCACCATTCTAACCAAAATGTTTCCATTTCTCCAACAAGAAGAAACTACAAATAACAAACTAATAGCAGAGAGGCTGGCCGTGGGTTAAATGCAGACATTGCACAGCCTGGGCTTCATGTAATGTCCCTTTGACAAGAAATCTATCACTACTCATTTATGATATGATAATATATCTCAGGTGTATTTAAAATGAGTCATTCCAGTGACTAGGCAAACATAATAAATTAATATTTCAAAGCTAATATTGTCTTAAATCTCATGACCTTTAGACTGGACCTCGTACTACAGAGGGTGCTACTATATAAATCATACTTAGAAATGGCCTGAGGGTATTATAATAAAAGAAAACAATACTTTAAACTTGTAGTTAACACAAAATCCCCACAATCAGGAATGCTGGGTCCTTATTCTTAAGGACCTCAAGCCCTTTGTTCCTATATGGTATTTGTTTATCAAAGGACATGGCAAGAACACAGAGAGTTACGCAAAATATATTTCTTCAAATGCAACAATACAACTGTCATCACAAAGAACAGGAGACAAAAATGCATGTGACAATGGGTTAAGCAGACACCCAACTTCTCACAGACCAAAGAACACTGAAAGGAGAAATGACACCAGAACAGTGAAGAATACGCCCGCTATCTTACGTCACTGGAAATGCCACAGGTAGATACCTAAACTCCATGTTACCAAAGCATCTGAGAATAAAAATGAATTTTAATGAATACATATTCAGTTTTTATTACAGTATGTAAAAGACTCTAACTAGGTATAGATAAAGCAAATAAATATTACACGCACTTCTATTCAGATAGGTATAAGAACTCACCAAGTGCGATGGCCTATAAGCCTTCTACTCTGGGTGGCCAAGATGGGAGGATCCTTTGAGCTCAGAAGTTTTAGACCAGCCTGAGCAAGAGCGAGACCCCATCTCTACTAAAAGTAGAAAACCTAGTTGGGCGTTGTGGTGGGTCCCATAATCCCAGCTACCTGGGAAGCTGAGGCAAGAGGATAACTTGAGCCAGCAGTTTGAGGCTTCTATGAGCAGGGCTAATAGATGCCCTAGCACTCTAGCCTGGGCAACAGAGTGAGATTCTGTCTCAAAAAACAAATAAACAACCAAACAAAAAACCCTCATCCTTCCTTATTAGTTTAAAAGAAGTTATAAAAACACTCCAACTTCTTATACATCACTCTTCTTTCTCAAAAATAAGAAGGCTAACTTGCAATGGGATAACTCTACCACTTTGACACAGTACTTCCAGAATGCTTGCTTGCAGCTAGAATCCTTAGAAACACAGGAGTATATGATTTACTAGTTAAAAAGTTTGTAAGTCCTGGCGCAGCACCTGTAGCTCAAGCGGCTAGGGTGCCAGCCACATACGCTGGAGCTGGTGGGTGCGAATCCAGCCTGGCCCCACCAAACAACAATGAGAACTAGAACCAAAAAATAGCCAGGCATTGTGGTGGGCACCTGTAGTCCCAGTTACTTGAGGCTGAGGCAAGAGAATCACTTAAGCCCAAGAGTTGGGAGTTGCTGTGAGCTATGACACTACAGCACTCTACCTAGGGTGACAATTTGAGACTCTGTTCCCCCTCCAAAAAAAACAAAGTTCATGAGTACTAAAGATAATTCATTTTTGAACTATGAGAATTATTAATTTAGTTGAAAGCTAAACATCAGTGATTAAAGTCTCAAAACAGTTCCCAAAGAATCACATGAATTAAGCACGCACAATACAATTAGCAGCACAATTTAAAAGGTACAATCACATATGGTACAGCACTGACCAGGATGGACGACATTATGCTCAGTGGAGTCAGTCGACTGAGAAACAGTATGTTATTCCACTAATATGAGATACCAAGTATAGTCAAATTCCCAGGGAAAGGAAGCAGAACAGTGGCTGCCACAAGCTGTGGGGAGGGGGAATGGGGAATTAGTGTTTAATGGGCACAGAATTTAAGTTTTGTTAGATGACAAAGTCCTGGAGATTGGTTGAATGTACTTAACACCATTAAACTGTACACTTAGAACTGGTTAAGACAGTAAATTTTGTTATTTATATTTTACTGCAATAAAAATAATAGTAACTACTGTCTCTTACTTCTCCAGTCTCCACCCATTGTTCTACTTCTTCAGAGCACTGATAATTACCGGACATTGTATTATACACGCATTTATATGTATATGTTGCCTAAACATTTCCTCCCTCCAATGCTCCCAAATACGTAAGGACTAAAGGCAGAAATCTTACCTTGTTGCTCTACCCCCACAGAGCCTGGCATATATGGCACTCAATAAATAACTTATGAATAACTTTTTTTAAAAGATGCAATCATTTTTTCAAAGATATCTAGTTACATTAATTCTAAGGAACACATTTCATTTCATCTTTCTTTCTACTTTCACCAATCTTAATTGTTTAGTCATTAGTTTATAATCATCCTTTTTTTGATTCCTGGGACCAGTTACTAGTAAATCACTTAACCATAACTAACCAGTAACCAGAATATATAGAAAGCAGTATCCCTAAATAAAAAGTCCACTGTGAAAATTAACCTAACAAAATCAGCCTTTTCTCTCTTTCAAAAAGTTACCATTTAATGGCTTTTGATATACAGGGTACACATAATTATAAGAATATAAGTTATCAGAAATCACAAACTAAACTGCATTTTGTTTAACTGGATGCTAAAGTAACTTTAACTCTCTGAAGCCACCCAACTATAGCTGAACTGAAAAGCTGGGAAATAATTAGATGTGTATGTAAATCTTGAAGTTAACTCTTGACAATAATCTTTTTTTTTTCAGTAACCCATACAGGTAGAACATTTTATCATTTTTAAAATATCTTTACAGATAAGATTTGATCTTCAAAAATACTTCTGCTACAGTCAGAGCAGGTGTCAATGCCCCTATTTAGGGATAAAGATGTGGAATCAGAGAAGCTAAGAAATTGGATCAAGTTCTCATGTGGTGAGCCTGAGCATATAATTGGAAATAATTTTCAGAAGCATAAGAAGCAAGCATTCTGGAAGTATGTGACAATACAATTCCTGCAGAAATCTGACCAGGTAATAAGATTGCATCTATGAGCCACACAGGAAAATCAATTCTACTGCACAGAGAACTGGCAATAAATAGCAATCCTGCCATTTTAATATAAGAAGCTAAATACAGTTTCATGAGTATCACCATGAAACAACAGAGCAGGTCTCTTCAATGCAGCACAGAAATGAAAATACAAAGCTTGGCCAAAACAAATGGATTTAGTGAATGAGAAAATGATTGATGTCTTCACGAATATAATGCTCAACTGCAGGGACTTCTATGAGCCCATGATATTAAACTATAGTGCTCAGATTTTAGAATTTGTAGGTAAACAATATTTCTAAAAAATCTGGGGCAATGCAGTCAGACTACCAGTATCTAATTCTTCTGAATTAAAATGCTAAAACATAAAAAAAAAATTTAAATAGCTGTTAACTCAGATCCATCATTGGCTTGGGTAAGGGTCTGGTCTAGGCATCTGAAAGGCATTAGCTCACTAAGGCTACACTATAAAACTATGAAATATGTATTACTGTTATCATCAACCCTGCTTTATAGATGTCAACCTAAGCCCAGAGAAGGGGAGCAGTTTCCTGCAGTCTCATGTTGAGCTCCAGGCAGAGCCAGGACTCAAACCCAGGAAGTTGGTCCCAAAGGCAGTGTTCTCAACCACAGCCTCTGGCTGACTGTCACTTCAGGAATTAAGAACTATTTCAGCAGAAACACTAGGCTGCAAATCTCAGAGTAGGAGTCAGTCTTTTAATTTTGTTTTATTTAACTATAACAAAAACTCATATTCTCTTACCCCTTGGCTCAGATTTTTGGAAAGGTCATAGCAGACCTCTCCTGGCCCACAGAAGAGGACTTTATAAGTATGATTTTGGAGTATTTGGACAAGGAGGAAATAAAAGTGAAATGGAAAGACTTTCAAGGAGAAAGAGAACAAGAAATGAGCTCCAGAATTTCATATTGAAGAGATCTTCAAGGTCAATCAGCTCAATCCTCTTCTCAAGACCTTCCACAACGCCAGTGTCTGCCTGAGCAAATCACCCACAAGGTAACTCCTTATCCACTAAACAGCTCTGGTCAAATGTGCACAGGGCCTTGCTCCCACCCTCTTCCTCAGTTCCTTCCACTATTCCTCACTGGTCAGGCAAGGTTCCACCACCTTTCCTGTCTTGACTGCTCTCCTCATGGGTACAGTCTGTTTTGTGCTGTCTCTTTTAAAATATAGGAACTAGAAATAAACATGATAATTGAGAGGAGCCCAAACAGCACTGGTAGGCTCTTCAAAATGGGCATTTACATTACTAATGCAACCTAAGATCATATTAGGTTGTGTTTTTGTTTTAGTTAGTTTTTGTTTTTCCTAAGGCGTGGTGGTGGTAGACAACAGCTTCATTAAGGATAATACATATGAATTATACAGCATATTCATTTCCATTGAAGCCAAATCCTCAATCTTTTCCTCACACATGTTGCTGCTAAATTTTCATACTCTAATTCTAGACCAGTACTCTTGGCATGTTAAAGCACCCAGGATGAATTTGCGTTTATTTCTTCTACTCAGCATCCTATTAGACTCGTTCCCTGTTTACGTCTAACCAAGGACATTTCCCATCTACTGCTGAAGAATGCTTAGTATTTCTCATAGGCTTTTAAGATCCAAATCTTGTTCTTTATGAATCCTAACTGCTCACAAACCATCTGAATGACAGTTTGGGACCGACATCAAATTTTCCTGTGTACAACTTGCAGCATCTGTCTTCTCTTTAACTCAGTCCTACTTCCCACAATTCCACACAGATCATAGATAGCAGGTACCAATATTATCCGCAGACATTCTTGAAAGCCTCAGGTCAGAAAATGGTGAATGCCATTTCTCCCCATAGGAGAAAGGCTCATTGTACTTCAGTACCTCACTCCCCTCATGCCCCCAACATATCTACCACTTGTCTTTCTCTCTCTTTTTTTTTTCCTTTGGTGAGACAGAGTCTCAAGCTGTTGCCCTGGATAGAGTGCCATGGGGTCATAGTTCATAGCAACCTCCAGCTTCATGGGCTCAAGCGATCCTCCTGCCTCAGTTTTTCTATTTTCGGTAGAGAAAAGGTCTTGCTTTTGCTCAAGCTGATCTTGAACTTGTGAGCTCAGGCAATGCACCACCTCGGCCTCCCAAGTCCTGGCATTACAGGCTGAACCACCATGTCCAGCATGTGCCTCTTATTTCTGAATTTGGCTCTCTCTAATATATGCCTCTCTATTTTCTAAGGTTGACTTGCTCAATTGCAACTTTCCCAAAATCCTCAGCGTCAGCGTGTGGCCCACCAGGAGTGTGTACCAGGAACATGGCCAACAGCAGGGTGCAGGCACGCGGTAACAGGCAAAGGGGTGCTTCCCAGGTTGCCTTACCCAGTTTGGGTTGCAAACTTTAAAGCATAGTGTTAGCGTACACACATCAATTCAAAACTGGTTTCCTTTCTTAAAAAGCTCTTCCAAATGTTATAAAAGGTTCTCTGCCCCTTTGAGAGTTGTATATTTACACATCCTGCAGCAGTATCAAAAGGCTTTCTGAAAGCCTTTTTCATACACGTGCATTATAATCAGAAGACATGTATGTAGCAATGTGCCAATAGCTGAAATGTACAGGCACAAAACCTACAGAAAGACAAAAACACGTATTTAAAAAAAAAAAAAAAAAGAACAGAACTGGGAACAATCAGGGGAGGGTGCTACCTCCTGACTAGAATGACAGATCACACTCTCTGCATCTAGACAATGACATTCCAAGCTTCCTTCAGAGAGGGAGGGAAACTATATATTGCCATGCCCACAGGATGTCTCAGAAGAATACTGAAGTGAAATGTCACTAGCCCCATTCTAAGCCAGTCTCTACTACTGGGATCACAGTGCCTGCCCTGGGGGGCTTCACAGACACATGTCACATAAACAACAGATTTGCAAGCAATTCCCAAGTTGTTAAATGATACAGGCCATTGTTATACATAGGTCTTCTTTGCATTACAACAGATAAGATAAAATAAGAAATATTTCACAGAAAGGAAGGAATGCACTCAACTAAAAGAATAGAGGAGAGGAAGAAGTTTAGAAAGAAAAGAAGAGGAAGGATTAAGAAACCCGTTCTCCTTGGAACCACCAGATAGGGCTGTGTGAATCACCAGTCTAGAACAGCAGTTCTTACCCCAGGGATTCTGCATGGAGGTGTAGGAGGGTACGGATGTGAGGTCTGGGAAACAGGCACAAACAACCTGCACAAAACTTCCAGGTGCAGAGTCTGCTCAGACAGCCCAGTCGCCATCCTCCACAGCATGCATCCCTGGCCAAAAAAGTACCTTTCCTTTTCTAACAGAAATACTTCTCCCTTTAAACAATTTTCCCAGGAGTATTGAACTTGTGGAAACAATAGAACCCAAACTATGGAGGGGAAAAAACCCTACAACTATAAAGTTTTAATAATTTCTCCTGCTTCTACCAGACAGGGTCAGACAGTGCTAATATTTTTAAAACACATTAACAAGCGACTTCTTAAATAATGCTATCTGAAGAATTAACTCCATAAAAATTTATGAAATCTCCTCACTGTAGCACACATTTCAATACAGAAATCCTTCATTTACATGATAAAACAGCAGCACTCCACTATGCCAGCAGCTAGTTTGCTCTACCCATCCCCAGAGAATAGGCATACAGAAGCAAGACTCACACCTCTAACGGGAGCTTTCTCCAGGTTTTAATTTTTGTTAAGACTCTACATTTCTGTCTCTATCAACCCTACTTTTATTGACGTTGAAAAATGAGTTTAGTACAATTAGAAATTTATAATCTAGGAACCTAAAGACTGAGTCTAGCCCACAAATCACTCTTGCTTATGTTACAAATGGCCCCAAGTCATTGGCCAGCAGATTCCATTAAAAATCCATCAATAAAACACAGCTTTAAAGCTCTATTATTCCGAAGCCCCTCCAGGCTACAGGCACAGTGACTGTGGACATAAAACAAAGGGACCAGAACAAGAAGGTATGACCTATTAGAGGACAACACTAAAGGAGGTGGTTTCTGTGAACATCAGGGGCACAGTTCCTGGATGAACTGTGTGGTACCCAAGTAAGATATAAATCGAGAATATGGATACAGGAGTGGAAGAAGGCTGAGGTCACTGCTCCCCAAGTTTACAAGCTGTTAGGAGACTACTCACAGGCTAAGGGGCTTTTTCTGTTCACTTGCAGGATGCAGACAGAGTGAGGGCAAAGGATGTTAGCCACCCAACCAACCCCAGTGCTGCCAATCGATGCCCAGAGACAGGATGATGATTAGCTACAGGACTAGTCATACTCACCAGCACACTTTGTTCTTGTCCTGAGAGCTGGCCCAGGAGACCCAGTGCCGCCCTCCCCAGGCCTGGTGAGGAGCACACTAATCTCGTATTCAGTATCTGGGTCAAGGTGTCCAATTTTGTAACTTGTGGAATCCACTGGTTGCCTGTCATTCCAGCTCCCACTGGCTGTGCAGTACTCTACCTCCCGGGCAACAATAGGCCCGTCCCCATTGATGGAGTTGGCATTGAGCTGTATCCACAGGTAGGTCGCACCCACAGAAGCAAGCTGAGGTGGGGCAATGGGAACAGGGGGCTCTGAAAGGCAAACACATCGATTATTAAAAGGTAGAAGACATTTAAATTTCAGAATTGAAATTGATGAGGATGGTTTTGTTCCGGTTAACAAGAAAAAGCAAACTGATAAAGGTTTTACAACATTCAGTGTTGTGAAATAAACCATCTTTGAACACCTAAGCTTGTTGAAGTAGGCAAGAAGGTATTTGTTTTGTTTTAGGTATTTGTTGTGGCCTGCTTTGTTTTAGGCCACAACCCATTTTGCACAGCATATGCAAATTAGCATATCTGGTACTTTTCTTAATGGAAATTAATACAGAGAATATTCTCAGGACAAAAATACATTGATGTTGTATCTATTTTAAGATACTAGTAACAACATCTTAAATGAGTGGGTGTACTCATTTAAATGAGTCATTTACCCAGACATTAAAGGATTGTTTTTCTTCACTGTAAGTCACTGCATTGAAGCTCCAAGCAGCATTCCACTATCAACCCCTTTACTGAGAATGTCTTCAAAAACCTTCAAAGGTACTAGTTTCCTATATCATTGAATTCAGTTTCCTTATGCTTATATTCCAAAGATGATATCACCTTAAAATACATGCCTGAAATTATCACTTATCTTATTATATACACATTTCTGGGATGACTTGCTTCCTAAAAGAGTATCACAAGGGACACGATTCAGCTTCAGAGAATTGAGCATTCTGGACAATGAAGTCTATCATTGCTGTCGTTCAGTAAACTTCCGGTAATAAGTCTTATTAAAGCAGTGAATAGAAAGGAAAACTCTGAAGCAAAGAACAAGTTACGCCCAGCTTGATAAAAATCTAAGAAATCAATAGCAAACACTTTTTACAACCCAAGAAAGTCTCTCTCAACTGTTTAAAACCTGAGACTGACTCTTTTCACATCATTGTCAACCTCATGAAAAACAGTTTTCCCAGTCTATTGGTTGGATGCTATATTAAAAGGCTCTCCAGGCACCATATGAAGGTGTTCCATATGCCAGGGTCACTACAAAATGATATCACACGTGATAAACAAGATCGTTATACAAAACATTCTACAAATATTTCTACCTCAATGAATTGCCACCTCAGAAAAACATAAAGACATACTTACTTTTTTCAAGACTATTTAATGTACTGGTGCTTTTTGGCACAATTAATTTTTAACTCATTTTGCTTATATAAATGCATAGAAAAGAAAGCTTGGGAATATCCTATTAACCAGCATATGCTGACTTGCTTGCTGCAACTTCTCCTACCCTCCTGAATGGCAGACATAGCTAATGGATTACAGCCATGATTCCTGCTGAACAGGGCCTCAGAAAAACTAGGACCACTTGAGGTTTGCACCTGAGATGACATTATGTTTATTCCTAGAGCAACTAAGACACACCAGCAATTTTCCCTTTGTTGGGATAGGGTGTCTTTGTTCTTCCACTTCAAGCTGTGATAAATCATATGGAATTTTCTAAATAACTGGAGAAATCTCATTAGACTAAGTTTTAAATAAATTTCAAAAAGTTTGAATAGATTTCAAATAAATAAATCTCAAAAGATCAAATTTTGAATAAATTTTATTTGAGGGACCACAGACATAATGTACATTTACTAAAATTTGTTTCTTTTTTTTTTTTTTTGAGACAGAGTCTCATTTTGTCACTCTTGATAGAGTGCTGTTGCATCACAGCTCACAGCAATGTCAAACTCTTGGGCTCAAGTGATCCTCTTGCTTCAGCCACCAAGTAGGTGGGACTACAAGTGCCTGCCACAATGCCTGGCTCTTTGTAGAGATGGGGTCACACTCTAGCTCAGGCTGATCTAGAACTGGTGAGCTCAGGCGATCAGCCCGCCTCAGCCTCAGCCTGGAATTACAGGTGTAAGCCACGGCTCCTGCTCTCATTTACTAACCTTTGTTCCTATTGTTTATAAGCTGGAACTTCATGCTGGTCCTTCATTTCTTTAAACAGTTCTGGTTTAACTCACAATGATTTAATATCAATTTATATCATTAAGCAATTCCTTGAACTGAAACATGGAATGGGCCATTTATAGGACATCCTAAGGCATTTCTGTAGCCAGGCTGAAAGAGCAGATAATTACCTTCAAGATGCAAATGTTAGCAAGCCTTGTTGAACTGTCATTCAAAATAGTCAGAGGCAAGGTTACAAAGGGCCATGAGTACATTCACTCATTTAAGATATTGTTACTAGTATCCTAAAATAGACATGAATTTAAAGCATTTTTTTCTTGAGAATAATTTCTGTATTATTTCCCTGTGGCTCAGTGGGTAGGGCACCAGCTCCATGTACCAAGGGTGGCAGATTTGAACCTGGCCCCAGCCAAACTGCAACAAAAAAATAGCTGGGTGTTATGGCAGGCACCTGTAGTTCCAGCTACTCAGGAGGCTGAGGCAAGAGAATTGCTTGAGCCCAAGAGTTTGAGGTTGCTGTGAGCTGTGATGCCACAGCACTCTACCAAGAGCATAAAGTGTATTCTTAAAAAAAAAGAATACAAGTACCAGATATGCTACACACCTATTTTTTGCATATGATACTCCTTACAGCCCTGTAAGGTAGATGTTACTACATCTACTTTACACACAAGGGACTGAAGTACAGAGAGGGCAAGCCACTGGCCCACCCCTACACAACCAGTTCTGTGATTTTAACCATCCTACATAAGGAATTTGCTGATAAAAGGAATAGCCCATCTAAAAGGGATCAATTTTATGTTCCACATTTTAAAAACATAAGGAAAAAAGCAGGAATCATTCTATTCTCCTAGAGAAAACAGCAATGGCCTACTATGAGTTGTGTAAAAATGCCTCAAGGTATACCTCCAAGTTGAAATTACCCTGTTTGGAACCAAAAATTACTGTAGCAGCTTAATACTGTGAACTCGCCAGCCCACAAAAAAAGCATTAAACCAGTGAAAGGAAACTTATTTCCCTTCTCTATTTTCTCTCACCATCCTCCACTTTCTTGAATATAAAGACTCAATTTTTCAGTCATGCAAAATATAGTAATAGAACCTAACTGGAACATTATGAATGTTAACACAGTATTATCAGTACGGCTTGGATGATATGACTGAGCATTTTTATAGTGACACTGCTTCATTTTATTAACCACCCTGTTATCATAAACACACTGCCTGGTGCATATTTGCATTTTAAGTGATTTTCTATCAGTAAAAATTTTATTCCTTAAAAAAATTTATAGTTTGTAATCTTGGTATAAAGAGTTGGCAGAAGACCTTGCCACATTCATTGCTTTGTATGCAACTAAATCAACATAAAGAAATGCATTTTTCAAAAATATTGTGCACGTGCAAAATTCGTGCTTAAATGCAATCCGTCAAAATAGCTTGTCACCAAACCACGGTTAAGAAACAGACAAGGATAAGTTTGAGCTTTAAACAAATAATGAACTAAAATCATCCAGCATCTTCATTTTCATAGATTATTTGGGGGTATAAAAACACATCAAGTACCTTTAACTACCAACTCTGCATAGTTTGATATCCCAACACCTCCTTCTGTGCGAATCACGCAGCGGTACTTTCCAGCATCACGTTTTGTTGTGTTCACGACATTAAAGGAAGCTATGAATCTTCTGGAGCTGGTCACTCTGATTTCCTTCAGAGGAGCGTCTCGTACATCAATGCCCTGAATCAACAGGTGTGGGGACAGAAAGCAGCACTGTCAGCCACCACATCAAAACAGCAAGGCACCTCACAGCAATCTTAGCAGGGTCCCTCCATGCAGATCTTGGTTCAGTGGTTTATTACCCATAGGCAGTTTTTCCATGAGAACAGCTGGCCAGGAAACTGAAATTCCACCATCATCAGCACTTTAAAGGCTGAGGGATGCAAAATTAAGTATGCAGAAATTTCTTGCTTTTGCCCCCTTCAAGATATTAATTATGTTAGATTAGTGCAATAGGGGAAGAAAAAAACGATGGGAAAATTCTTTATCTTGCTCCCAAACTACCAACCTTTGGTCTTTCCATACACTTTCTTCCTTTTTTAATGCTGAAATAGGAAACAAAATGAACTCATCCACTACCCTATTATTGACCTGATTTTTATATGAGCTACTCAACAACTCATTAAGAATAACATCAAAATGTCAGATTAGGTTTTAGAGTATTCCCTATGGAAGGAACAGGACTGGAAGACCAGTTCAACCTGTGTGATGTTCTTCCTGGATATGCAGAAACCAACTTACAGCAGATGCTTTAGTGACACTGAAATGTAACAAGAGAAGGTCCTCACAGGACCACGTAAAGCAGGTTCCACCACTGGGACAGTTGTTTTTTTTGATCATCCTCATACATTAAGTAACCCTTTTAGTTATACATACTTGGAAATCCATTCTTTGCATCTAATAGATTAAAGCCTCAAACAGAGGCTAAAGATTTAAGTTCACTCTTTCTTGCTTTTTCTTTCTTTCATATATGTGTGTGCATACATATATATACTCAAAGATATATATTTCTTCAATAATATATCTTTCTAATATATATCACAGCTATAAACATGTATATATTTCTTTCATATGAAAGAAAATGTGTATAAGATACACATTTATACACATATACAAATATACACATATTATAATATATATACACATCATGTTTATAGCTGTGATATATATTAGAAAGATATATTATTGAAGAATATATATATGTGTGTGTGTGTATATATATCCCTTGGTGATTTATATGCAAAATCCCTTAGAAGACTTTATCTGTGATACAGATAACACATGATGCCAAGCCCTGTGTTTATTTTCCACCCAGCAACCATTCTTGGGGTGCCGAAAAGGAGCTATCACTATGTCAAGACATTTTGCTCACAAGGATGAGCAAAACAAATGTGGTTACTGTGCTTGTGGAGCTTCAGCTGACTGGGGAACACAGGCTTGCAACGAACGCACAATCACACATGACGGCCATGGCGGTGAAGGGGAAGACTAGGTGACTCACAGAAATCACAGCACGGACCAAGTATAGACACTTACATGGTGGCCTGGGGAGGCCGGTTTGAGGAAGTGACATGTGAACTGAGATCTGAAGGGTGAGCGGGAGCTAGCCAGGCAGAGGGGAAGCGTGTGAGGGAAAAAGCATTCTAGTGAGAGAAACAGCGCAGGAGCCCAGGACGGTTAGAAAGAGCTAGAGGCTTTGGAGGAAGTTACAGTAGCCAGTGGTACTGGGGGAGGTGGGCAAGCACCTGGGAAGTCAGGGACTTGAAGGCCATATTAAAATGTTTGCATTTGTAATTATGAAAATGCTGAGCTACAAAGGAATAGAACTCATCTGTATTACTCGGTGATTTATATGCAAAGTCCCTTAAAAGACTTCATCTGTGATATTTTGATAGGCAGCATGTCCTCATAGACACAGTTTAGGAGTTAAGCCTGAGCAGGGTGTCAAACCTAATAATCATTCAAAGGATTTAACCTTTGTAGAGCCTCACCTTCCTCAGCTGTGAAGAAGAGTCACTACAACTCACTTTCAGGGCTTCTCTGAGAATTCACAGATGTATAAAGGACACTGTCGTAATGACTGGCACCATGCACCCCCACCCAAGATTTGGACCACCTGAGAGCTAAGTTCAAAAAGGCAGAGAGACTGTCAAAATACCACCCTGAGTACTAAAAACCTGACACTGCAGCATATGGCTTAGGTGTGCAGGAACAATGGGCTTGATAACGCTGAAGCACAGAATTAAACAGACTCACCCACCCAGTCACAGCTGCACTAGAAAATCACAAGGCTCCTATCTGTTGGGTGCTGCTGTAAAACTCACAGGATGGAGGAGCAGGGTTCCCACAGGCAGTTAGTTCCCCACAGAAAGGGCTGGGCTGTACATGCTCAGCACTTCCTCCCAGACAGCTCCTGCTTGGGCAGTGAGAATGCAGGCAGGAGTGCTGCCAGAGTAGAATTCCTGACACAGGGAAGGAAACATCATGGGTAGGGAAGAATAGTTCCACCAACATTATCATTATTTTCTGTAAAAACAGTCTTGTTTCTACCTTAAAATGTCATAAATAAGAATATGAAGTCCCAAATATGCCTTTGTGTACATGTGTTTTACCAAATGGCCTAAATTTGATCTGACAGCACTAAAAAGTTGTAAAACAAAATTTAGCATTATTAATTAATAGGAGAAAGCGTTTCCCTCTGTATATACGTTCAGTCTCTAATCCTCACCCCACCTTGTAAATTAAATAATCAAATTATCTCTATTCCATGAGATTAAATTTGTCCTTTTTTCAAACTGGGGAAAAAAATCTAATCTCTGGTTTTTTTTGTTTTTGTTTTTGTTTTAGGAGAAAAAAACTAAACCCTCAGGAAAGACAGATTTAATGTCTCAAAGTGTTCGTTTTGTTTATTAACAACAACAAAAAGGCCATAGGGCTATTTATTTACTTATGTCTTAAATCCTGTAAAAATATACTTTTATAGTAATACTCCATTTTTTCTAACAGAAGCAGTGTTTCTCAAAATGATGTTTATTCAAAAGAGTTTTAAAGCATGCACTTGTTGACTGCTCACAACTATTTAAGGTTGTACAAAGGGCACTCAAGTATGAGAAAGACTCCCTTCTGGATTTATACAGATGGTTATATGAGTATTAGTCATGGTTGCTCTGTCTTCGTGCTATATACTTACCCTATAAAATAAACAGCTTCAGAGTGGTAACTCTACACCACTCTAACATGTCAAATGAATTCCCAAGGATGAGTCTTTTTTATAATCCCATGTATTTGATCACACAAAAAGTTAGATTCACCTTCCCCCTGAGAAACGGTACATAAGGAGGAGAAACCAAGTGCTACCAAGCTTTCCTTTTAGCTTAGGAGCCACACAGGAATAGCAAATTACGTGTCTTACTCAAATCTGCACATCAGTTTGCATTAACTCATTCATATACGCATGGATTCAAGCATTCATTCAATCACCTCTTAGTGACTACCTTTTATGAGGCACATACTCTGTCATATACAAGAACATAGAGTCAAAAAAACAATTCTGTTGCACATAATTGAATTTACTGTCTGGTTAGAAAAACAGACAAGTTAGGCAATAAGGGCAATGCAGACCAATGAACTGCCTCCCACAGCACATACAGGAAAACAAATTTATTTCTTAGTGAGAGGCCCAAGGTCAAGGGGCAGTATCTAGTGAGGGCCTTCTTGCTGAAGGGAACTCTCTGCAGAATCCCAGGGTGGCACAGGGCGTCACATGGCAAGGGAGCTGAGAGTATGAACCCTGGTCTCTCTTCTCTTCTTAGAAAGCCGCCCATCACATTCCCACCATAATCCATCAACCCGTGTATAATCACAGCCACATTATTATGAATGATAGCTGAAAGTAGACAACAACCCAACCTTGTAACAACAGAAGAATGGAAAAACAATATATGACAAATACATAGAACAGACTATTATCCAGCCTTAAAAAGGAAGGGAAGTCTGACACATGCTACGACAAGGATGAACCTTAGAGACACTGTGCTAAGTGGAAGAAGCCAGTCACAGAAAGGCAAATACTACTGGTGTGAAGTACGGGTATCTAGAATGGGAGAATTCACAGAGACGGAACAGAATGGCGATGAGCAGGGACTAAACTTAAAAGAGGGATGAGACTTTATTCTTAATATTTTTTGTTTCAGGTGATGGAGAATTTTTGGAAGTAGTGGTCATGTTTACATAACATGATGAATGAATGTATTTGGCACTGAAAGTACACTTAAAAATGGTCAAAATGGTAAATTTCATGTTATGCTTCTTTTACCACAATTTACTCCCTGCAGCTCAATGTCATGAACTCTGGTTTTTGGACATACATTCAAAAGGTTCCCTAAAATAACGAGTGCAGGTTGAAAGTGTATGAGTAAATAAAATGCCCTCGGTGAGTGAAATGAAGAAGGAAATAAGAGTAAATGTGAGACCCAAGGACCTGCTATGTCCAAACAGGCCCAAGAGAGGAAAGCAAGAGAGAAAAGCTTTATTTATCCAGACAGGGAGGAACAAATTCAGATGGAATAGCATTCTGGATGTCTCAGAGATATTAGCTACACCGATGTCCTGGCATAACAGAGACCTGCATAATCCTAAAGTTGATAAAAAGAAATCACCTTTAAATTCAGATGTTTACTACATAAACTTAAAATATATATACAGGGAGTAAATAATATAGATTTTTTAAACTACACATAATCCCATCACTTTGAGATAATCAGCTTTAATATTTTAGTATACTACTTATTTTTCTGTTATGCATTGTATTAATTTAAATAAAATTTGAAATGGTAATCTAAAATATATAGCAGGTTGTATATCTTCATTTAAACTTCCTGTGGAATTTTTTATACTATTAGATAGTTTTAAAACCATCCTTTCATATGATTACATCCATTATTTATATATTTTCCTATTACTATACATTTAGAATTTTTATATTTTTCACTATTATAAAGTAAGATAATCCCTCTTTCTTAGTAAGAGATTTTAAAAAGCAAAATTATCAGGTCAAAGAGAATGAAAAATTATGAGGTGGTTTTATTAACAAAATGAAAACAAAAATAAGTTGCACACAAACTTTATGGTCGCCCTGCATATTCATAAGAATTGTGTTATTTTTAATTGACAAATATATTTTATATATTTAACAGGAACCCTGTTTTTCAATGAGGGATCAAATATTTAGAGGAATATTTCTATTTATTTTTGTGGCACCAGGTGGCTTTTATAGAACAAAATTATTTTCTTACTAGCTAGCATTCTTAATTCAAATTGAATCTCATTTTGGAAGTGAAGAGCACACAGTCCTACTACAATGTATCCTCAGAATTCTAACACATGGAAATATTTAAATATCAACAAGAATATTTACTCAGATTGATGTATACCATTTAAATTTTGGCATTGCAAATAATACCCTACAAGCAGAGAATCCCACTTGAAGGCATGTGGTAGAATCACTGCCTGGACAGGGACAACCGTAGCGGTGGCAGCCACTATCTGTAAGATGGACTGATGAATGAAAGGGGCAGAGAACAAACCAGGAAAGAGTGAAGGCACAAGAGAGCAATAGGAAGAGGGTGGTGAAAAAACAGAGAGAAGAAAGAAGAGAAAAGAGGGAGGAGGACAGAGTGAAGTCAAAAAGAGATAGGGGAACAGGAGAGGCAACTGAAGGGGCTGGTGGGGGGGGAGAAGCAGCTGCACAGGGCTGGAGCGGGGCAGAGAGGGAGATCCAACGCCCAGACTTGCAAGAGAGAGGTGTCATTCCACAGGCATCCTTCTTTTCCTTTGAAATCCTGACTTTGATGAGGATCTTCTTGTTTCTTGATGCTGAAAATTTGGTCAGGTTCAACAGCAACCTTACGTTCTTTATTACAAGATGACACACATGAAGAGGGGGTCCCTACCTGGGGTAATGCAATCCACACCTAGGTCAAGGCAGGAGGAATGAGGGTGAGGGGTGGGGGAAGGACAGAAAGAGTTCTCTCCCATTATTTTCTCAGTGTTGATGCAGTGCAGGAAAGGCTGCCCCAGAGTGTGCACCTTGGCATACTCGGTATTTTAAGCCGGAAGAAATTTTAAGAACCCAGAAGCAGGAAGGTCATTCTTTGTCCTCCTCCCACCTCCTCTCTCCCCTACAAACCTCAGGTGTTCTGCCCTACATCTGAAGGACACAGAGTGTCACATAGAGAAGCCAAGAACAATCTGCACAAATGAGCCTTGCTAAATTCCCCCGTTATCACCATTAGATCAGACCCTTTGTCCTCCAATCTCAGTTTTGCATAATTGCCCTTAAAACTAAACAGTTTTTCCTAAGTCTTCACTTTCTGAAGACTCCTATGTCATGTAAAACTTACATTAAATAAATCTTTATGCTTTTTTTCCTCTTGTCAATCTGTCTTTTGGTATGGCGTTTGGCCATGAACCTTGCAGTGAATGAGGGAAAGATAAGACTCTTTCTCCTGTACAGTATCAAATCCTATCTCTTGGGCCATTAGGAAGTGAGAATGACAGAGACTTGCCAGGCATCAGGCAGCATCTCCTAGGCTGGCTCTGTGGACACAAGAAGAGTGAGTGACAGGGGATAAATCCCAGGAGGACCAGGTGTGCTAGAAATGAGGGAATGACCAGATCCGCAGCTGCTTGTCGACATTAACGCTGACATCTGTTTCTGGTGCCTCATCCCTGACTGCAGATGCATTAATGCCTTTAATTAAGTCATAGACATGCTTATTCAAATGTATAGGTGATAATGAATAAGCACATGAACAGAGAAAAAGATCTAGAAAGTTAACCAATGAATTTAAACTAACAAGATAAACACGGATGAAATAAATGTAAATCCTATACTTCCTTGTGAAATTAGACTACCAGTGGGTATTGGAGACAGGACTTTGGAGTACCTCCACCACTCGTGAGTAGAAGCATAGTATAGCTGGCATTCCAGAGGACTCCCGCAGGAACACATGAGCCTCAGCCCACCCTCTCCCCCACACTGTACATCTATGGTGGCAAGGGGGGTGGGAAGTTCAGCAGAATAGGTAAAAAATAGTCTGGGAAATGTTTAAATAGAAATCAGCAGCTTAGCTGAGACAGGATACCAATAAAGTCAGACAGCAACTGACAATTACTCTCAAACTGAAGCTCCCTAACCTATGAGCTGTAACTTTCCCTCGTTAAGCCCCTAGGATAGTGTCCTTTGATCTGTAATTTAGTGCTCCACTGTTCTTCACCCTGATAACCGTCTTCCTTGAGCAAAAGATTGCCTTTTTAATTGGAACATGAGACAGTTCCCATCTTACCTTTTACTTTGTATAAGCACACCCCTGACCCCCCGGGAAAGGCTTTTGAGAATTTGGTTGGAGGGGGCCCTTATTTACTTCCTACAGGGCTACACGGTATCCCTCTCTCCAGGTCTCTAGGTAGAAACTGTGCGTGAATTTATCCCTATTCCTCCCTTTGTTCAGAAATCCCTGCTAGGGGAACTCTCAGTCTGCTGTGTTGTGGCTCCCTCCCATACTGCAACAATCATTGAAAAGTATATAAAGATTCTGAAGTGAATTTTTAAAAACTATTTCAATACTCTGATGTATTAACAAAATAAGGTGTCTGGAGAAGGGGGCACCTCGACTTTCTGTTCTGGAACAAGCTCAGCACGGGGCATTTCATGTGGGGCGGCGTCTTTCTCTTCTTGACACACTCTCCCCACCTACTGCCATAGCTAACTCCTCCACCTGCCCCCAGGCACTGCTCAAGTATCTCCTCACCAAGGCCTAACCTGGCCCCTAAGTTTAAAACTGAAACACTGTCCTAGGTGGCACTGACTGGCTGAACCCTTCTTAACACACCACATAATTAACTTCCCTGTCATGGTCACTATCTCCCAACCAGCATACACGTCCCCGAAGGCAGGGACCTTTGCCACATCTTACTGTTGTATATTTAGCACACAAACCATGCCTGGCCTGGAACACCCAAGGAAGGTAAGCTGGTGATATTAAAAGGGATTTTGACATTGAATGAGCAACTAAATTACTTGATTTTAAGAAGCCTTTGGTCCCCAGATCCTCTTCCTCAACTGGAATGAGACTGACAGTGCAGGGAATAGTGGTCAAGCCTCTTCCTCTGCTGTGGGATAGGAGAAGGACATAAGAGGCCTTTTCCCTGTTGTTCTCTGTCCATGGCAGTGATGCCCAGAGAGGACAATGTGTTCAGACCCTCCGGTACCACTGAGCAGCTAGGAGCCTAGAGGGAAAATTTAGCACAACAAAATGATGAATGTGAACATCAATAGAAATAGTAAATTTGCCAGCCAGATTTCTCCCCATTTGCAGTTAGGAAGAGGCAGCCCTTCCAAGCACTGGAGCTATACATTCTTAATAGCATGACAGAAAGAGCAGGAGAAATGACCAAGGACCAGGGGTGGATATCCAAACTGTCCTCCACCATGTGTAAGTTCACAGGAAAAGACAGCTGGGGACACAGTTGATGGGAACAAACCCCTCAAATCCACACAAAGCACTGCAATAGAAGGCCCAGGGCTGTTAAAGAAATTACTGACCCATCCTTTGTCAACTTAATGAAACCAGCGATGGCTGAGAAGAAATGATCCGCTAGGTTAAATACAGCTCTTTATAAAAGCAAGAATATCTTTAAGTGTGCATTTATTTCAATTTGAGTAAGGCAGAAAAAAGTACTGATAGTTATTTAAATTAGACTTACAACCTTCTTTATGCAATGGACTAACTCTGGGACTTCTAAATGAGCAGTAATTTACCAGCAAAAAGATACATATTAAGTCTAAGTCTTTCAGAAATAGTTTCACAATAATCAGAGCAATGATTGAAAGAATTGAGGTCTGGGAAGTTAGCAGCACTTGCAGCAAATTAATCAACCTCAGACATTTTGGAGCCACTCTGAGAACATAGGCTCAGAGGAGATGTGAGCCAGTCCCCCTTCCTCTGCCATACAGGTGGGGATTAAACTGAATTTTCATTTCTTAAATAGAGAAAATAGTCTGTATTATCCCACTTTCAAATACACCCATTTGTGAAATACCAATTGAAACTGTTACCACCGAGATCACTAATATTAATAACATCAGCAGGGCCAGAGGTAATTTTATTTGAAATATCTCATATAAGCTAAATCCAATATTAATTGAAAACCTCAACAAATCTCACTTTCTACAGCCAATATATCTTATTTTAATTATCAAGACAGTATTGACCTTTAATTTCTAGACCATGACCAAGCTAACCCCAAATATTTATGAATTTGGAATGCTGTACTAGAATCAGATGTTCTTTCTGTCTTACAGCATAGGATATACCAACAAACTCAAGTCACATTTAACTTCTGTAATTGTAAGAAACACAAGATAAAACATACAAGATAACGAACATTGTCAGTATGTGTTGAGTATTACAATTTTAATATAACTTTTTCCTTTCTTAAAATGTGTATACATTTTTTGGCACCCTCTGTAAATTGACAACTATACTTTAAGTTGGCTAATGAATATACAGAAAGCCAAAGTGGGTGATACTCATATGTCTAAAGGAATACCATATTATTTGAGCATCTTATAGTCACATTCAAGTAGAATTTGATTATGGAGATTTAGGACCTTGTTCTGTTATTTAGCCATAGTCAGTTTCAATATATATTTGTATTATCTGATTAACACTATTTACCAAACCTCTGCTTAAATGTTATTTAGAGGTTTATCCAAATAATGTAGGATATACATAACAAATCCAGTAATTAGAAATACCAATGAAATTAGAAGTTTTTTAGGCTTAAAATCAAATATCCAACTGTTGACTAGATTAACTCAGCTAAATCAAACTAAGGAGCCTGACACTGACTAATACTTTTTTAATATTTAAAGGTTTGAGTTTGCACAGCTAGGACTCTGCCCACTCCCTCCAGAACTGTCCTGCCAGCACTCCAGTATGGGGCAGGTAGCAGTGTGATGCCTCCTATTGGACATAATCTAAAAAACCAGGTAGTCATTAACATGGCTAAAGAAGAAATGGCTGGAGAAATGGGCTAATTCTGGGCCAGAGGTGGAAAATGAAAAATACATAGGTCACTATGAAAGTTCTGAGACAGACTGTGTCATGACCCTTTATTTCACCACGTATAAGCCCAGAACATGTTGTCACACCAGAAAGCCAAGCAGCTATCTCAGATGGCTTAGGACAGGAGTTACCCTCTTTCCCTATGCCCCACTGTGGTGGATGAGGCAAGATTTGAGTAGCAATAAAGGTAAGTGTAAGAGATTCAAACACACCAAATGTATTTAAAACCACAAGTTGATGATGATGACAACAATAATAGCAATATTAATAGCCACTATGGCCAGGTGCTATGTCTCACGCCTATAATCCTAGCCCTGGGAGAGAGGCCAAGGCGGGTGGATTGCCTGAGCTCAGGAGTTTGAGACCAGCCTAAGCAAGAATAAGACCCTATCTCTAAAAATAGCCAGGTATTGTGGCAGGTGCCTGGCTATTTTTAGAGACAGAGTCTTATTCTTTTTCTGAGTAGTACCAGCTACTTAGGAGGTTGAGGCAAGCAGATCACTTGAGCCAGGAGTTCCGGATTGCAGTGTGAGCTATCATGCTATAGCACTCTACCCAGGGCAACACAGAAAGTCTCTGTCTCAACAAAAAAACCAAACCAAACAACAACAAAAAACCCTTCCACTTTTATATATCTGAATGACTATTTTAGTCTTGATTATTTTCCCAAGAAAACAGATGGCTTTGCTGCTGGCTTATCAATACCCCAATGCTATACATATCAAAGAGCCATTTTATCTAGGTCCCATTCACTTTTGCAAAAGAACAGGGCCATTTACATGGTAAAGATACCTCCATAATACAAAAGAAAATGCTGTTTTGGGAAAAGGAGTCATATCCAAGTAGTTGTAGCCCTGTCATACAGCAACCTTTGTGTAACTAATAATCATAATCATATCCTTAGACACAAAAAGTGTAGAATTTCTGAAATAAAGGTTATAACTGGCTTCTAAATCTCAAGAAGAAATAGATACTCCATTAATTTGTCACTTATCCTTGTGCTTTAGTGGACATCAATTTTTTTTTTCTTTTTTGAGACAAAGTCTCATTTTGTCACCTTCAGTAGAGTGCTATGGCATCATAGCTCATAACAACCTCAAATTCTTGAGCTGAAGTGATTCTCTTGCTTCAGCCTCCTGAGTAGCTGGGACTACAGGTGCCTGCCACAAAGCCCGGCTATTGTTAGAGATGGGGTCTCACTCTTGCTCAGGCTGGAATTGAACTCCTGAAGTCAATCAATCCACCTGCCTGGGCCTCCCAGAGTGTGAGGATTACAAGCGTGAACCACAGTGCCCAGCTGGATGTCAATTCTTATAAAAGTGGAAAACTGAACTGCTGTAGGATTTCTGAGTTCATCCTCTGCTGGAAGTGCCTGGCAGCTACTGTGCTAGTCGAGATGTCTAGAGCCACATCCCAACTTGTGTTGTGCCAAGACCATCAGTTGTAAAGTTTGTTCTAAACCCCTCTTCTATGGTCTGAAAGGCATTTCTGAAATTAAAACTCTCTCAAAAGTTCTCAAATTTTCTTCCTATCTCAAGGAAGGACCTAAGTAAACCTTCCCTTTTCTCTTCTGAGCACAAAATTCCCAATTAACAGACTGAAAATCCTGAAGCACCTTCAGGGCCACCTAAAAAGATACCTAAATCTTCTAGCTAAAATTCTTTCCCCTTTTACCTCCCCTTCCAAAAATGAGAGACAAAAGATGGAAAAACTAGAGACCTTAACAGTCTCTAGATTCCCCAAGATCCTCATCCTCAGCTCTGTTTTGCTAAAAGGATACAGAACAAAGAATCTTAATATCTGGAGCCTTCACTTATGGAATTACAGGACCACAGCCATCTCTGCCTTCCCCTTTCTCGTGACAGCCTTGGATGCTTGGCAGCAAGTAAGCAAGTGAAACTTCCAATGAATAAGGAGAGAAGAAAAACAGGATTTATGCTTCATGGGTCCAAAGGAAAAAGTCCTTACAATTAGTAGCCGATGCATTTTTCTTCTGGCCTCCTGAAAGAACCAGCCTGGCCTGTACTTCTCCAAGTCCAATTTCAAGTCCTGGCCTGGACACCTTGAGGTGGCTGGTGGGGGGGACAGCTGCCCTTGCTGCTCCTGCTGCATCCTACTCAAGTGCTGGCTGCTTCTGTTTCTTTATTTTTATTTTTTGACTGAGGTAATATCACTAAGTAAAATTTATTAATTCCTTCCACAATCTCCCTAGATAAGTCATATTGTTTTATCAAAATAAAGAAAATCTTTACCATTAAATTAAAGTCATACAAAACAATACTAAGTTAAAACATGCAATATATGCTTGAAGGTTTTCAGCGGTTTCAGTCTGAATGTTCAATATTATATTATATAGATACAGATATTTAACTGACTAAAACAATAATGGATGTGATTTTAGCCACTCAAAATTTTTGAGAGCAAATGGTTCCTATGGCAACTGAAGATAGTCTTCTTTGTGGGTTTCTGGTATTTTATATGATGCTAAGTGATGTTAAATTTATGCTTTAATATATAAGATGTAAAATACTCCAGTGAAGCTTGCCAAGGGAACCATAATTTTACCTTTTTTCAAATCATTCTGTGGCTTTTATATATAATAACAAAATTGTTCTGAAAAATCATTGTAATTTTTTTCTCTTCATAATCTGCAAATGAAGCTAAAAGGCACCAACAAAGGTTGACCTCAGGCATGCGTCCCTCAACACAAAAGCCAAGGCAAAACAGCACACACAGGGAAACAATTCTAACCTTAAATCCTATCACTGAAGTTATACATGAGGCTTATCAGTTTGTGATGCAATGCTTATGTCCTTCTTTATACTGAGGAATAGGCATTATGCTTTAGGGCACAGATTTTGAACATACATGGCCTGTGTTCACATGTCAACTCTTCTTATTAACAATGAGCTGTTCAGCCTGTTTCTTCTTCCATAAATGGGCATCTAATAAAGTTTTTACAGGGATCAATAAAAAAAAAAAAACCTGGACATCACCTAGCAGAGTACCTAGCACACAGCAGCACTCAGAAAATACACGTGTAATTATTTCATATTAAATACATCCGTTCAAGTCAATCTTATAAATACTATTCATACAACTTATAATTTCCTCATTCACAAGCCAAATTCTACAGTAGATGAGAGAAGGTCTTCCTTATAAGAATCATTTTAGGTTATAAAATTCTTAAAATTTCCTTTTCTCTCTCAGGCTAAAAAAACGGTCTAAAATTATCTGAGTTCAGAAAAGGAATGTGAGAAATTTATTAGACTAGTGAGAAATACTTTTTTCACAATTAGATAACTCATGCTTAACTAAGTGTAATTACATGTCAAACTCTCAAAATAATAAATCTATCTCTAGGCCAACTGCTAAAAGTTTAAATTCTGACTTTTTTAAAAAAATTTATTTTATTTATTTTCTTGCATTTGTTAGGTAAAATCCCTCTTATAATTGTGTCCACCCCTAAGAAGTATGCCATTCACTGTGACCCCCGTCCCTCCCCTTCCTCTTCCCCTCTCTCTGCTCCTTCATTTCCCTACCCCCACCCCTTGTATTAGATCATCTACTGTCTTCGTATTAGAATCGAGTACATTGGATTCTTGCTTCTCCATTCCTGTGATGCTT
>CAUYQV010112885.1:0-28232 GCA_963574575.1 Galagoides demidoff
CCGCCTCCCAAGTAGCTGGGACCACAGGTGCCCGCCACAATGCCTGGCCATTTTTTGGTTGCAGCCATCATTGTTGTTTGGCGGGCCCGGGCTGGGGATTCGAACCCGCCACCTTAGGTATACGTGGCTGGCGCCTTAGCCGATTGAGCCACAGGCGCTGTGCCCACATTTAACATTTTAAGGAACCATCAAACTATTTTTTAAAATAACTGCACCACTTCACATTTCTAGATCTGATTAGCCACTTCCCCACCAACTAGATCAATTTTTTACTATGGTAAAAATCATAACGTAACATAAAATATACTATCTTTTAAGTTTACAGTTAGTAGTGTTTAACATATTTGCATAGTTATAAAAGGTCAGTTATTTTTAAATTAGGTTTCCTTCATCATTAAAAGAAAAATCCCTTGTTCTTCCTATTCCCACTCCAAGGTAATCAGTTTTATGTGTTTCTTGTTTATCCATCAGAATTTTTCTGTACGTGTGGAAGTGTGTCTAATTATTTTATAACAAATTTGGTTATACTGTAAATACTCTTTAAACTTGTGTTTATCACCTCTCTAGTGTATCCTGGATATCTTTCCATATCAGTATGAAGATCTGCCTCTTTTAAGAAATTTAAGACATTTTTTCTATGCTGAAGTTCTGTATTTTTGTTTAGTTAGAGTTATAAGGTTTTTACCAGATTGCTTTCAAGGTCAGCCCTTCATTGGTTATTCTGTGCCCTAGGAAATAGTCAGTGAGAACAGATCTCATGTGTAATAGTGTTAATTCGGCTGCTTAACCACAGCTACTTTAGTTCTTTTCCTCACTCTAGTTACAACCATAATTGCCACACTGCCTTTAAGAAGGAAAGACATGGCTTGGTGCCTGTGGCTCAAGCAGCTAAGGTGCCAACCACATACACCTGAGCTGGTGGGTTTGCATCCAGCCTGGGCCCGCCAAACATCAGTGACAGTGACGCCTGCAACCAAAAAAAAAAAAAGAAGGACATAATATCCCTAGAGAGAGTTAAAAAAAAAAAAAAAGAGGACTAAAACATCAGTTAGTCCCTCTGTGTTTGAAATATAGTAACAAGGCAAATGCTAAACAACTGATTATAAGTTTACAGGTGTGTTTTTGTAGTCTCATTAAAAAAATGTTTCAAGGACTGAGCAGCACTTGTGGCTCAAAGGAGTAGGGTGCTGGCCCCATATGTTGGAGGTGGTGGGTTCAAACCTAGCCCTGGCCAAGAAAAAAAAAACTGCAAAAAAAAAAATGTTTCAAGGACTGCTCTCTAAATTTGATTCCTGGCTACAAATAGAAATATGTGCTCTTAACTTTAGAACACAATCCCATTAATTTTGTATCCTCGGGGCTCACACCTATAATCTTAGTATCGTGGGAGGCCAGGGGTGGAGGAAGTGAGGGAGTGGATTCCTTGAGCTCAGGAGTTTAAGACCAGCCTGAGCAAGAGTGAGACCCTTTCTCTGAAAAATTAACCAGGCGTGGCTCGGCGCCTGTGGCTCAAGTGGCTAAGGCGCCAGCCACATACTCCTAAGGTGGCGGGTTTGATTCCAGCCTGGACCCGCCAAAAAACAATAATGGCTGCAACCAAAAAATAGCCAGGGGTTGTGGTGGGCACCTATGATCCCAGCTACTTGGGAGGCTGAGGCAGGAGACTTACTTGAGTCCAGGAGTTGGAGGTTGCTGTGAGCAGTGAAGCCATGGCACTCTACCCAGGGAGACAGCTTGAGGCTCTGTCTCAAAAAAAAAAAAAAATTAACCAGGCGTGGTGGTGCACGCCTATAATCGCTACTTGGGAGGCTGAGGCAAGTAATTGCTTGAGCCCAGGAGTTTGAAGTTGCTGTGAGCTATGGCACTATGGCCTGGGGCAACAGAGGTAAGTGAGACTCTTTCTCAAAAAAAAAAAAAAAAATTGTATCCTCTCTCATATAAGCTAACACTCTTGGCTCTGAGAAACTTATAAACTAGAAAAAAAGGTTCTTTGAGATTAACTTGTTTAGAATAAGGTATATCTCATTGATACTTTTGATTTTTCTTAACATCTGGTGGCATAAACATTTGAGTATAGCCATTTACATTTTTATTTTTTCTTTTTGAGACAGAGTCTCACTATGTCACCCTTGGTAGAGTTCCATGGTGTCATAGCTCACAGTAACCTCAAACTCTTGGATTTAACCGAGTCTTTTGCCTCAGCCTTCCAAGTACCTGGGACTTCAGGTGCTTGCCACATGCCTGGCTGTATTTTGTTGTTGTTGTTGTCATTGTTGTTTAGCAGGTCTGGGCCGGGTTCGAATCCACCAGCCCTGGTGTATATGGCCAGCACCCTAGCCGCTGAGCTACAGGCACTGAGGCACCATTTACTTTCTTTTTTTTTTTTTTATCTGAGACAAAGTCTCAAGCTTTGGCCTTGGGTAGAGTGCCATGGCAGCATAGCTTACAACAACCTCAAATTCTTGGTCTCAAGTGATCCTCTTGCCTCAGTTTTTCTGTTTTTAGGAGAAATGAGGTCTCACTTTTTGTTCAGGTTGGTCTTGAACTCATGATCTCAAGCAATCCACTCACCTCGGCCTCCCGGAGTGCTAGCTAGGATTATAGGAATGAGCCACTGCATCTCGCAGTAGCCCTTTACTTTCTTTTTTTTTTTTTGAGACGGAGCCTCAAGCTATCCCCCTGGGTAGAGTGCCATGGCATCACAGCTCATAGCAACCTCCAACTCCTGGGCTCAAGCAAGCCTCCTGCCTCCGCCTCCCAAGTAGCTGGGACCACAGGCGCCCGCCACAACACCCGGCCATTTTTTGGTTGCAGCCATCATTGTTGTTTGGCGGGCCCAGGCTGGGGATTCGAACCCGCCACCTTAGGTATACGTGGCTGGCGCCTTAGCTGACTGAGCCACAGGCGCTGAGCCAGCCCTTTACTTTCTATCTGTGTAAGCTAACAATAGATTTTAGTTAGCCTAAAATCCTGCCCTTGCTTGGCCAGTTCTTTAGCCAGCAACCATATGTATGTGTGTATGTATTCATTTATTTATTTATTTTCAGATTAATGTGAGGAACAGCCAGATTTATTACAGATTTCTAAATGTTAGAGACCTTTGCGTTAACCCCTTACCAGTGTGGTCCCTTTACTTTCCCAAGTTGATCTTTCTTCAAACTAGGATTTGTTTTGCCTACCTTTATTCTCAAGGATTTTGTCAAAATTCGTATAGAAGAAGACAGGTGAATTCAACTATTGTAAGGCTTAGGGTACAGTTGGGCAGGTGCTGAGTATGAACTGAATGAACAGATTATGAGGTCATTTATCTAAATTTGTGGCTTCACATCTCTTTCAGGTCTCCTAGCTACTTGGGGAATTATTTTTATAAGCTAATATGCACTTTTTTTTGAGGATTCTTATAAGAAACAAATATGTGTATGTGGTATTTGATATCTGTTATGATGCTCCGGGGTAAAACACAAAATGGTTCTCTGTGTGAATTTATTTAGAACTATGAAAAAGTTTGGCTCGTCTGACATTACAATTCCCAATATATGAATATTAATTATAAACAAATATTATTCTACTAACATACTGCATAAATTATAAAACAATTAGAAATCCTTTTTTTTTTTTTTTTTGAGACAGAGCCTCAAGCTGTCCCCCTGGGTAGAGTGCTGTGGCATCACAGCTAACAGCAACCTCCAACGCCTGGGCTCAAGCGAGTCTCCTGCCTCTGCCTCCCAAGTAGCTGGGACCACAGGCGCCTACCACAACGCCCGGCTATTTTTTGGCTGCAGCCATCATTGTTGCTTGGCGGGCCCGGGCTGGATTCAAACCCGCCACCCTAGGTGTATGTGGCTGGCGCCTCAGCCAACAGTTAGAAATCGTAAAGAGATAACAGTAATAGAAGTTTAATAGTATCATCTGTGTTTTGATGAACCTTTGGAGATGAGTATCAAGATATACTGATATTCCTTTCCCTGTAATAGCAACAGCTGCCACAAAGCCCAAAATATCTGTGTCTGTATGTGAGGGACACAGTATTTGGTTGAAGACAAGACATGGTTTTTAATATCACAAAAATAGCAAATGGTTATTATTTCTTACTAGCTCATTGAGTTTTGAAATTGTGTGAGTCAAATCGGGTCTTCAGAAGGAATCTGTGCAAGTGTATCCTACTCCAAACAAAACTAGTATATGAAAATCTCACCTAAATAGATTTTCATTTTAAGGAATTATGAGCATTTTAAAAATTATAGAAAGTAGTAAATAAAAGGGGTATACCCATGTGTACATACTTGTACCAAAAAGATTTTTAAGAAATATTTGATAGAATGGTTCTTTGGCAAAAATATTCAGAAATATTCAACATAGATTTTCTATAGCATAAATCCTTTTTTTTTAAACAGTCTTATTATGTCACCCTTGGTAGATAGCCGCCTCAAACTCTTGATCTTAAGTGATTCTCTTGCCTCAGCCTCCCGAGTAGCTGGGACTACAGGTGCCTGCCACAATATAGCATAAATCATATATGTCCTTTCTTTGGAATTTTGTTATAGGTAAATGTTAAATGGGAATTATAATTGGATTGTGATGGGTGTTAAATGAGAATTATAATTGGATATATTATCCATTCTCAGGTAATAGATTCCATGGATGCATTAGATAAAGTTGTCCAGGAGAGAGAGGATGCTCTAAGGCTTCTTCAGACTGGTCAAGAGTACCCTAGACCTGGTGCTTGGAGAAGAAACATCTTTGGAAGGATCATCTGGTACATAACTTAAAACTGTGTCTCTTCTTTTTTTTTTTTTTGAGACGGAGCCTCAAGCTATCCCCCCCATGGTAGAGTGCCATGGCATCACAGCTCATAGCAACCTCCAACTCCTGGGCTTAAGCGAGTCTCCTGCCTCCGCCTCCCAAGTAGCTGGGACCACAGGCACTCGCCACAACGCCCGGCCATTTTTTGGTTGCAGCCATCACTGCTGTTTGGCGGGCCGGGCTGGGGATTCGAATCCGCCACCTTAGGTGTACGTGGCTGGCGCCTTAGCCTATTGAGCCACAGGCGCCGAGCCCACATTCATTCTTTAATTAAAAAATTGCTTTGAAATATTTAATCCAAATGCTGCCATTCTTTCCCCACACTAAGTCCTTCTGTGACAGCCGGCCTCCACGATGGCCCTCAGTAATTCCTGCCTCCTCATGTTTATGTCCCTATGTCATCCCCTCCCTAATGTAGAACTGATCTCTAGGTAAGCCAAAGATATTGCAGAAATGACAGAATCTGAACCTGACGCTAGGTCATAAAATGTGACAGCTTCTACCTTCCTCTTCCATTAATCCCTGGCTCTGGGGCAGGGTTTCTCAACCGTGGCACTATTAATATTGGGGGTTGAATAATTCTTTGGTTTTACATGGCTGTCCTGCGTGTTGTAGGATGTTTCCCAGGATCCCTGGTCTCTACCCACTACCACTAGATGCTCATGGCAGCTTCACTCAAGGAGTTAACAACCCAAAGTATCTCCAGACACTGTCACATGCTTCCTGGGGGACAAAACTGTCCACAGATGAGAACCAATGCTCTCAGGGAGGCCAGCTGCCATGTCAGGAGGGGCTTTGAATAGTCCCACGGAGATATCCACAAGGCAAGAAATGGAGGCCCCTTCTCAACAATTAGCACTGTTAGCCACGTGAGTGAGCTAACTCGGGGGTGGCGACACCAGGACCAGTTTAGGTTTTTCAAATGACTGCAGCCTCTGAGCGGCCATAAAGCAGATATACCTAGGTAAACTGCCCCAGATTCCTGCTCACAGAAATTGTCCAAAGAAAGTATCTGTTGTCAAAACCACTGGGTTTGGGGGTATTTCGTTGGGCAGTGATGACCAGTTCATCCCCTATGGACGCCTGATAGGAAATATAACATGTGTTAAGTTCTTATACAATTCCAAAGCATTTGCTACCAAGACCTCATTTTTACTCCCAGAAAAAATGCTCGTTTCTCATCATACGTGAATATAATTCATTAATCTCCTGTAGTTTTATTTGCAATATTTTGTGGAGGCAAATGCTTTTCCCGTTTACATTTCTATTCCCTCTCTTGCAATATTTCCTTTCCCTTTCCTGTAATGTCTTTAATTTAGCTTTGAATCTTTACTTTTCCATTAACTGCCTAATGTTTGCTATTTATTTCTAAGATGTTCTAAAAATACACGGCAGAGATACGGTTTTCATACACTTAGGGAGAAAGTGATAGGAGAAGACCTTTAGCTTACTCTACCAAATGAAAACTAACTCATGGAAATTGCACAGAATAAAATTTTCTACCTCCACGTGAGAAGAGGAAGAACAGAAGTAAGTAATACACATGTCAGCGCTAATTATTTGATGAGAACAGTTACAACACGAGAGTTTGAAATGTATGGTGTTTCAGACTCAACTTTGTTTAACCTCTGGTCTCCAGACAACTTCAAATTCCTAATAATAATGGTTATTTTGTCCTATGGCATTTATTACGGGGGGATGATTGCTATTATCTCTTAAAATGATTAATAGTTCTTCTACCAAGAGGCTAAGAGGAAACATAGAGCAATAAGAACTGATGTTAATAATCACACCAATTCCTCTTATTAACCTCTAAATGCAAATCTCCAAAAGCTTTTAAAAAATGCTTTAGGAAAATTAAAGAGTGGGTGACTCCATGTAGAAGACAATGTAATGTGTTCTTGGCAGCACCTGACCAGTCTTTAAATTTATAATTACAAAGCATTTGTCACTGTTAACTTTCCTTTTAGTTCCACTTGAAGATATGTATAAAAAAAAGTTCACCAAGAACTACAAAATTGTGAAACGATGGCAAGGATGCACCCACGTGCACGCACCAGAAACAGGAACTTGCAGAGATACACAGCTTTACAAAATACACTCAGAGAAACAGAAATCATGCCAAATTATACCACCACCTCTCTGTTGAAGATGGCATCTGTAAGTAGAATATATACAGAACGAGCATACTGACATCTCTACCTGAATCTACAGAAAGAATTTCTATCAGAAGGACAGCAGAACAATAGAATATCACCAAAGCAAATTAGAAGTAAACTGGTCCACTGGAGTCATAGAAAAGACAGGTAAAAAAAAAAAAATACCGCATAGAGAAGTAGATAGCTTCTTATTCAGAGGATCAAAAAACTTACTGATGAAAACATGAACGCAACAATGAAACACTGATGATCTTAAAACTAAACAAAATCAAAATGCTTTGGAATACTGTCAGAGGGCTCATAAATTCCTTTTCAAAAACTATCTCTGGTTCTCTTAGACATTATTATTCTATGACTATTATTATTTGTTAGGTGTTAGGAAGAGTTTGGTCTGGTGATAAGCAGATAGACCACCTTTAGATAGCAACCCAGGAGAATGGGAGAGAGGGAGTAGAAGACTTAGTTATAAATAAGTCATTTAATACCAACTATAACTAATTAAATCAAAACCCTCACTTCCAATGATCGCATACACGTAAGCATGCAAGGGTCCTGTGGGCACGCATCTTCAATAATCTGTTTAATGCTTAATAATAGTTATGACAGTAACCAATGTACTGGTGTCTATTTGGGAGCCTTGAGTGAGAGCCAAATAAGTGATAGAACCTTGGGGAAGAATGGATGTGTGTGTGTGTGTATGTGTGTGTGTCTATGTATAATGGATAGGGAAATGCATTACATACAAAGCAAAAAAAAGGCTAGGTTAGCCTAAGGCACCACCCTAGTGCTGACTGTAACATTCATATTAACATATTTCATTTTACTGTTTTAGCTATTTTCCCTGAATTACTGATGGCAAAACAGATTTCAAACAGTTTAAAAGAACTTTACTCTTGAAAGCGATCTCCACTTACGATCTGATTACTCTCCTAATGGTGAAGCTTTCATGAGGGTAGACAAACGTTTTTAAATCACTCATGAATGCCTTGAATAGAAAAAAAATCCTAAAATACTAAATATTAACTAGTAAATGTTCAATGATAGTAGAGATGAGACAAAACCTAACTTGATCAATTCCAAGTTTTTTTTCTTTTATTCAAGTGCTTTAAAAATTATTGACATTAACTTACAATGCACCCCGGGCAAATGTCACTTCAACTGCGCATAACAAAATAGGAGTATACGCACCATACTAAGAGGATCCCCCAACATGTAAGTCTCTTTTAATGAATTCTTCTCACCACTTCAATTTTCTGGTTCTTCCCTGTCTTCAGAACTCTGCTCTCTTTTCTTCTTGCTTTTCTCTTCGACTCCCTGCTTTCTACCCAGAGGTGTCGGCTACCAAAGCCATTGTCAGGAACTTCTTAGCGACAGGCTTCCTATTAATTTAACTTGAAACTCTACTAGCTCAGTACACCCACCTGGCAACTCTTTTCACTTCATTCATCCCAGACAGAGAAAAAAGGGCAGTCATTGAAGACAAAAGGTAAAACAAGTCCAAAGATAAGTAAAAAAAAAAAAAAAATTATATGCAGAACTCACTTCCCCACTTGCTTTAACCTACACTGATGGCCCACTCTTCAGGTTAAGAGCAGTACATTATTAGTTATTTCCCTTTCTAAATACAGAATTACAAGGGTTGTACCATCTACCCTGGTTTCTTTTCTTCTCCCAGGTGGTAAGTTCATTTTTCAATTTGCTCCACAAGCATCTTTTAGGACTACTCCTAGAGGAGCGATAGGGCCATGGAAGAGAAGAAACGTGTACTCCAGGTGGTGAAGCAACACTCACATCCTAAATGATAGAACACTTCAAGGCAATGAAGTGGCAAGGAAATTTCAACAGTGAAAGAAATATCACTGTGATTCATCTAAAAGGGTGTTCAGAAGGAAGTCATTTGAAAACAAAATTTGCATTTCATTTACTTTGGATTATTTACCCTGAATTTTCAGTCACTAAAGTGATGGAGTCACTTGTCTAGGACCTGGAGTTAGATTTTGGATATTAGGTGATTAGTTTTCAGAACTTTTCATACAGTTATAATTTCCTATGAAATCTCAAGGCTATTAGTCTACAGATCCTTAGACCACTATTTCTGGAAGAGTCTAAAAACACAAAGATACACAGGGCACGAGTTGTTGGAACATTAAGTCGTACAAAATTTGCTATTTCAGATTAGATGAATTCTACTAGATCAGAGACGACTTTCCCTTCCCCACCATAGTCATCAAAACATCAAAAACATTTTTTTCCCAATTGTCACTGACTTCAAGTATTTTTTCCCCCTTCTCATAATTAACCTGCTAAAGAACAAATAAAAGAAAAGCCCTGGTGTACAGTGAATTGCATACAGGAATTATAAAATGTTTTCCTGGAAACTTATCACTCTTCTGAAAGAAGTGCTGACTTTGTAATACAATTTTGTCACAGGGTGAACTATTTCCCAAGAAGATATAAATGCTCATAGCCTGATATGCTATTTATGACATATTTTTTTGGGGGGGGGTAAGTTAAATGCTCCAATTTTTAAAAGTGTATTTAATGAGTTCCACAACCTAAATACTTATACATTTTTTAAAATAAGCTGAATTATTAGCTGGCTGTTCACTTTCAGTGCTGACTTTCTAATGCTACGTACTCCTTGACATCTAAATTCTACTTTATGAGTTTAAAAAGAACCTTCATGGATTGCATTTTCCCCCAGCAAGAATGTGAGAGACCATTCAACCCACTGCACAGATCAAGAAACTGAAATTAGAGATAGGCTAAGGTTTGCTGTCTTATCTGCAGTAAGCCTAAGACCTGAACCCAAGTCATCGGGTGTAAACTTAGGCAACTTTTCAAAGCTGCTTCTCTCCCATTTCAATGCTAACAGGGAAACGGATTAAGAAGCAATAATTTCTTTGAAAAACTGAAAACTGAAGTCATGTAATTTCTTCTTAACTCTGTAGAAAATTTTATAACCCATAGTATAGGGAACATGGAGTGGTCATTTGGATAATATGAGTCAGGAGCCTTGCAAACTTTTTATGACACCAAAATCATAAAATATTTTAACACAGCAGCTTCCAGTAAATGGCTAATGTATTCACATACCAAGTGTTTATATAAAAAGAGTAAATATTGCAAGGAAACACCCTAAACATCCCTAATGCTATTATTTGTGTAGACCTACTTGGGTTTCAACATAAAACATATGTTAATCTCTATATATCCAAATCCTTTCCTGTCACTTAGAGAGAAACTAATATTGCAAGAAATGAAAAAGAGGATGAAAAAGACCTTTAGCCCACCTACTGGCTCAACCAAAGGCTAGGAATCCGTCCCAAGTTTATTTCAAATGAGTTGTGTCAAAGGTTACCCACGGGCCATTATATAGTGATTTATAGCTGATGTCTGCAAATCTCCTTTATTTTAATGATAACCTCGATAGAGTCATTAAGGCATTCTTTGTCTTCATGCCAGTGACCAGGAGGGAACTGATGTCTTTATAGCATTCCAAGGGGTGATGACTATTTATACAGACTATCGGTCAAGGCCAGTTTCTCTGCTGTGCCCTGGAGACAAAATATTTTCCTCAACATGTTAAAGGTGCTTACTTTGATTATATGTTCTGCCTATCGATGTTTTAATATTACATGCAAGGTACAGGCCAAAGAAAATCCAAATACAGATAAAAAGGCTTGGAATTGAGCACCAGGTAAGAGTTTGACTTTAATTATAATGATCTTGAATTCGTATTAAAGCTCTCACAGCATAATGATTCTTAAGTGACTGTATCGAGTCAAGCATGTCAGGAAGCATGAGGGATTGCAAGATTGATTTATCAGATATTCATTTAAGAAATAGTCAATTAAAATAATTAATGTGCAGTGAAACTCAGCTGTAATGTTTCATGTTTCATTTTTTTCCCAGCCCAGAACATTAAAAAAATAATAATACTTTTCACAGTCTGGATTACATAAAAGATTTTATATAGCAGCTCTAACGACATCATTACAGGGGAGTTCTGATCATACCTTTTACTTTTTACACACAACTAAAGAGAATGAGTCTATTTGTCTCAGATTTAATCTTATTTTTAATGTTACTTTGGTCCATTAGATGACCAAATAAAATGAATTTGTAGTCTCAATTTTTAGCATGGGATGGAACAAATATCCATATATATACACACATATGTGTATATGTATAAATATATGGTCATGCACCATATAGCAACATCAGTATTTTGCTCAAGGGTGGACTGCATAGATGACAGTGGTCTGGTAAGATTATAATACCACATCTTTATTGTAGTATACCATTCTACGTTTAGATACACAAATACTTATCATTGTGTTACAGCTGCCTACAATATGCAGGATCATAACATGCTATAAAGGTTGGTAGCCTAGGAGTAATATACCGTATAGCCTGGGTGTGTAGCAGGCTATACAATCTGTGATGTTTGCACAATGATGAAAATTGCTTGAACAGTCATTTATCAAAATATATCTTTGCTGTTAAGTGATACATAATTGTACATATGTATAATATATGCATATACCATATATATCCATATCATTATACATGCATACATATCCATATATATAATCCATACATATCCGTGTACACATATATACATGCATACATATGTATCCATATATAGATGGATGTGTATATATATATACACACTATAAACAAATATGTCTATATGGGTAGGATAATTCTCCACCATCTTTGACCTAAATTACATGGCCTAAAAGAGAGGCAAAGAAAGATAATCTTACAAACAATGGGAAAACTAACAAAAATTTTTTCTCTGAAAACTGAGGTTTCAGTTAAACAATAGAACAAAAGTGGCCAATATATGTAAAATCCTATGCCTTTCATCTTACTATCCACTTGATGCTTCGGGATACATAAGGGAGGCCATTCAAGGATGGATTCATAGTAAACAGATTCATAAAGCTACTATGTAAGGCAGAACTTCAATTCGTTTATACCTGACCAAGATATTACTGAGTTTTGTAGGGTCCATTTTTCCTGATTTTGAGATTACCTGAAAAAAGTCAACTTCAGAATCAGGGGAAAAGGAAGTACATGGCAATTCCTTCATTCATCCCACACTACGTGCTGCTAAGTCAAGCATGCGGCACTGTACGTAATACCTCTCGGAGACAAGGAACCAGCAAGCCCTGCTCAAAAGGAGACATAAGATCCAAACCAAGGTGGAGAAACTGGTCCAAACCAGCTAGAACTAGGAGGGTGACTAAAACAAAAAACAAACCAAACAAAATCCCTTAGGGTAATCCTCACTTCACATTATACCTGCTGACGCTGCGTCGTTGGCATACTAATAAAAACTTCCACCACCGCAGTTTACAAATGACACAGCAACTCCCAAAGTTAGCTTATATGGTTTTAATAAAAAGAGGAAGAGTCCTTGGTTCCAGGTATTCCCCATCCTTTTCCCAGAGATTTTATGAATAATCCTCCCTCTGCTTAACATTCGATTAGATAAATATATAAAATAAGACCCAAGAAACTCAACAAGTGCTATTCTTGCTCTGGGAGCTCCTTGCTCTGGGAGATAGCAGCCCTGCCTACAGGTTAGCCTCTTTTCTTTGTTCTTAACTTCAATAAATTGCTTTTGCCTACTCTGTTGGCTCGCTTTGAATTCTTTCCTGCATGAAGCCAGGAATCCACGTGGACGTTCAGGCTGGACCCCAGTTTGGGGGTGCACTTTCCTGTATTATCTCCCATGATCAAAAGGCTCATATTTCCTAAATCCAGTATATGTCACTTAGACTGACAATGACAGATCTTACTCTGAAGTTTCATAATCTTTCTGTGGACAGCCTTTCTACATAGTGTAATCACATTTCAGTTTTGTGAGGTGCCGTCCTATTCTCCTCATGTTACACTGAGGTTATTCTCTAGTTACCTAAGCTGTTGACCTTTGATTATGTATCTATTCTCCTAAAAGAAGTCCGGCAATGATTGTGTGCCAAGCACTGGTGTTAGATGATTATGGTATGATTGCTACCCTTGATAAACTTAGAATCACACAAAGGAAGACAAGAGCAAGGAAGTGTTATAAGGTGTCTTGATAGTATTTAAGGGATTTGCATCTACACAGTGGGTGAGATATCAAAGAACAGCCAATTCTATAGAGAATTGATGCTTTAGGTGGATCTTATTAGGTAGATAATAGATGAGAGGAATGAAATAAGCAGGATAAAAGCAATCAAGAAAAGTACAGTGGCACAAACATAGGCAATAATAAGTGAGGTAACGTGATATACAAAAATGTGATTGTGTTTGCTGTACAAATATCTGGCTCTGGGAGAAAAACAGAGGTAATGATGAGACCAGTGGAGATTGACCAGGCTAGACCACAGAAGACCATGGTAAGGAGCTTGGAATTAATCTTTTAGACGTTTCTATCTTTATGTTTTCCTTCATCCTAAATTCACTTCCAAAGTACTAAGGATGCATTACAGGCAACCTGACTCTTTTCCACAAAGTTCAGATGAAACGTAGCATGCTACTCTCTCATACTTGGCATCTCTCATACATAAGTCTTTGCACAATGGCTGTTCCATTGTCCTTCAAACACCCTGTAAATGTCACATCTTCAGGAAGCCTTTTCTTCATCCTCCACATCTCCACGGGTTATGTTCCAAACTTCCTTCCTTCCTTCCACATTACTGAGTAGTACTTAACCCACAGTATTTTCATTGTTGGTTTACTTGTCTGTCTTCACCACTGTACTGGGTACTGTGTTAAGTTTTCTTCTGCCACAGTGCCCAGCACTAGTATAGTTGCTCAAAAGGTTGACTATAGAAACCTCAAAAAATGTTTCTTTTTTTGACATTTTCTGAAAGTATCTCTAGAAACCTCATCTATGAATACTAACCATTACATGATTTTTTTTTTAAATTTCAGAATAGTATGGGGGGTATGAATGTTTTGGTTACATGAATTTTTAAAAATTGTATAAACAACATATTGCTTTGTTTCAAGCACAATGGATAGCCTTGGAACAGACCAACAATATGTCTTATTCAAAAGGGAGACATTGTCATCCTTCCTTACCTAAGAGAAGATAGCTTGTTTAGGGTTCAGTTATGTTTTAGTAACTAGATGTTTTAATTGGATCTTGTTTTTAAAGTCAGGACTCAAGTACATTTTAAGAGAATATTTAAACAAATAGATGTTAATGCTTCTTTTTGTCATATTGAAGTCTCAATGTCACATTTGTACATGTCCAAATTCTGGAAAATAATAGGGTTACATGAAAGGCCCCCCAATTCACTTTACAACAGCTAGAAAACATATTACTGAATAAAAATTAAATCCTGATATAGACACATTCTCTTAAAGCATGATGTGCAAATAAATATACTTTTGCTAAGATTGACTCAGTAAAAAAGCTGTCACAAACAATAATAACTAGGGGTTCCACTCAGACTGTTATTATTGAGTTGTTAAAATACAACTCGACTAATCTGGTATAAATTTATCGAGAACATATTAGGGGCCAGCCATTCAAAACTCAATAGATAAAGGACGTGTATCTCATACGGTCCATCTTATGGAATCAATCCCTTTCCCTTATTTTGTTAGAAAAAGATAAGCAAAAACAAAACAAATAATTACCTAGAACTTCCTATAAAACTGGATCAGAACTATCATTTTTTTTTAAAAAAAAGATAATTGACAGCACTATCTGAATGAACACGGGCACTAAAAATTCCATCATTTGACCCAAAATTCTTGTCTTGCCCTGTATTCATGGAGGGTTGACCTGAATATTGAGCTCCCACTGACTTAAAATGAAACTTTGATCCTCAAAAGAGTTGCATAGAGCAGTATAGAAAACACAAATCTGTACCTATTTAAGGACACTCCTGTTGCTGTCACAATGCTTTTTAAAATATAGTTCACAACAGCATTTTTTTCTTATGTTATTTTAAGTGCTACTGGAAATACCAGAAGAGAAGAATTTCTGCAGTATTTCATCTTTTCTATTTCTGGTCTCATTTTCTTTTTCTCCTATTTATGAAATATCTGCACTGCCAAAAGTCATCAAAATTGCACAACAAATCATAACAGCTCAAATTATATAATAAACTAGAAAAAAATAAGACTCCTTGGTTCTTGAAAGCCTAATCTAAATGAAAATCGCCTACAGAATCCCAATACTGATAACTGGTCTCTCAAAGCACTATAACAGGGCTTTAATAAAATACTATTGGTGATTTTATAAAAATGTGAGGTCATTAGCCTTTTCTGGTATCAGCAAAAAAATATTTGAGGAAAAAAAAATTTATCTATTTGCCTATACTTTCCCCCCTTCCCATTACTTGCATAGCGTACAACATGAAAAAATGAAATTCTGGTCTTTATTTTCTATAAATTTAGAGATCTCATCTTTATCCTTTTGAAAAACCAAAATCATAAAGGGCATTTCTCAAACTGTTGGCTTCTGAAAAAGTCATCCAATGGAATCAGCTAGTCTATAGTTGGAAATGCAACTGTCAAAAGTTGTGAGATAATTGCAATCTAAGTCCTGTAGCTCCTAAGGGGGGATGTGCCAGTCTAAGAAGCATCCAATGATATTATCTACAAGGAGGTGCAGGACTAGAAAAGGGGCCCATTCAATCCATGACAATTCTGGGTACAGAATTTGGGTTAGGGAAATTCCTATCGGTTCTTGGTATTTCAAAACTCTTATTTCTGTAGGCATGCTGCTTTTCAGCAGGCCTCTGAGTTTGAGGTTCTTAGCACTATCTCATAATCTGGGGCATCAAGAATGTACTTTTATCATTTAATATTTGTTATGCTAAAATTCCATTGAGCAAAATTCTTATTTCTGTGTAGACAAGATTTGAAATATATTTCCAATTGAAAGAAGAGTTATCAAGTTATTTCCTAAGAAAAGTTATTCTATATTTCAAATGATATTCTGTCTCCCATGTTCGCCAACTTTGGGAGTCACGAGAGAAAGAATATGGGCCAACAAATTCCGCTGTAACACATTAACCAAGCACTAAACAATAATTCTCAGCTAATGTGGATCGTGCCGTTGGCTTGCATCTGTGGAAGACATTTTTTTCCTACATTTAATACATATTAAGCCATACATGTACTATTTCTGGTCTTTCTTTTAAAATGTCATAATTAGTAATGACTGTGTTCTTCAGCTGATTATTAGCACATGAGACACCAAATGGATGCTGATGGAGAAACTCATCGTCCTGTAACTTTATGGACAAGCTCTAGATTAAAACAGTTTCTCTCTCTCTCCTTAAATTAACTTTGTGTAATTAATACTACTTTCATTTTGCTTGCACATAAGTGAAAAACCAAAGCAGTTATAATTAAAAGAATCTCACTTTATGGAAGATATAAAATAAAATAGAGGTATTAATAGATCTTTACAGATAAACTCAGTATCAGTGATATGAATTGCATATTAAATGTATTATGAAAGCACATGTTTAAGTAAATCACATAATATTTTTTGTACCAAGAAAGTAATCACCTTACTTATAAGTAATCACCTTACTCTCTCCAGACACATGGTCTGGCTCTGTCTCCAGGTTAACGTGTAATGGCATCATCATAGCTCACTGCAACCTGGAAGTCCTGGGCTCCACAGATGCTCCTGCCTCCGCCTTTTGAGTAGCTGGAACTAAAAGTGTGTGCTACCACACCCACTTCATGTTTTTTTTCTATTTTTTGTAGAGATGGTGCCTTTCTTGCTCAGGCTGATCTCAAACTCTCGGCCTCAAATAATCCTCCTAGCCCAGAGTGCTACCATTACAGGCATGAGCTTATTTATAAGGGCTCTGCAGATACTTTATAGCAGTTTTGGGGTTTCTTTCTTTCAGAAGAAACCAAAAAAACCACCACTATTTTATGTTTTTTTTTTCTTTTTTTTTTTTTGAGGCAGTCTCAAATTGTCTCCCTGGGTAGAGTGCATTGGCATCATCATAGCTTACAGTAACCTCCTATTCTTGGGCTCAGGGATCCTCTTGCCTCAGTTTTTATATTTTTAGTAGAAACAAGCTCAGGCTGGTCTCAAACTGGTGAGCTCATGCAATCCACTAGTCTCCCAGGGTGCTAGAATTACAGGCATGTGCCACTGGGCGGGACTTGGGTTTCTTATCTTTAACAGATTTTTATGTTTGCACTCATACATGACAGTAGGTGTGACTAATAAGCTTATACTAAATGGAGGGTGGGAAACAGGAAGGGAGACAGAGAACAGGAGAGAGAGGGGGAAGGGAGAGAGATAGGGAGAGAAAAGATTTTGAAAGATAGTTGTTCTAAGCAGGGGGTGGGGTAATCCTTGCATTTTGGGAGGAGTGCTTGAGTTCAGGAGTTCAAGACAAGCATGAACAAGAAACCAGCCTGAGCAAGAGAAAGACTCACACATCTCTACAAAAAATAGAAAACTTAGTTTAGCCTGGTGGCATGACCCTCTACTCTTAGCTGCTCAGGAGGCTGAGGCAGGAGGATCCTTTGAACCCATGAGTTTGAGGTTACTGTGAACTGGGCTGATGCAACGGTACTATATCCTGGGGCAATAGAGTAAGATTCTGTCAAAAAAAAAAAAAAAAGAAAGAAAGAAAGTTGTTCTCTCAAAAAATACTTATTTTTCATCAAGTTTACCCCATGATGAATATGATGCTATTTGCAATTTTAAAATTATACTCTTCAGTTGTTTTAAAATTGTTGCACATTTTTCACTGTTGTTGCTTTTTGTTTTTGTTTTTTAAGATAGCTAAAAGTCTGCTGGACATGGAAGATATTTTGAAGTCATATTGGGTTATAAAGTTCAGGGGTAGGCAGGGTGCAGTGGCTCATGCCTGTAATCCTAGCCCTCTGGCAGGCAGGGACAGGTGGATTTCCCGAGCTCAGGAGTTCCAAGACCCCGTGTCTACTAAAAATAGAAAAATCAGAGGGCATTGTGGCAGGTGCCTGTAGTTCCAGCTACTCGGGAGGCTGAGGCAAGGGGACTTTTTGAACCCAAGAGTTTGAGGTTGCTGTGAGCTATGATGCCACAGCACTCTACCCAGGGCTACTGAGTGAGACTCTGTCTCAAAAAAAAAAAAATAAATAAATAAATAAATAAAAATAAAGTTCAGGGTAAAAATATATTTTTTAATATATCAAAAGCAAAAATCAGATTAATCAGAAATTAGGATATTTTTTCTTATGTGCATTGTTAACTTGCTCCAAGGACCGAAAGACGTTAGGTAAAACTCTGATGACAGTAGAATATGTATGGCAATTATAGTTTTTTAAGAGGACTATTTTTGATTCAACATTTATGTGGTAGTTAGTAGTATCAATCAAATAACTCAATCTTGTAATTTGCTTCATGGAAGTGGTCACAAGTACTATGGATTCTGTGTTGTTGTTGTTGTTGTTTTGTTTTGAGAAAGACTTTCACTTTGTCACCCTGGGTAGAGTGCTGTAGCGTCCTCATAGCTCATGGCAACCTCAAACTCCTGGGCTCAAGCGATTCTCTTGCCTCAGCCTCCCCAGTAGCTGGGAGCATAGGAGCCCACCACAACGCCTGGCTATTTTTAAAGATGGGGTCTCGCTCTTGCTCAGGCTGGCCTTGAATCTGTAAGCTCAGGCATCCACTCGCCTCGGCCTCCCAGAGGGCTAAGTGTATTTTCTTATATTCCTGGAAAAGCCTCTGGTAAAGTAAATGAGTCTAGGAAAAAAACAAAAAACTCAAAGCATGAAACATTCTGGGTGAAATCCACACTCCTGGCCCTGACTTGCTTGAATTAAATTGTCTTGTATCTCCCACAGCAATGTCCAGACTATGTCATTAAGGTTCAAATTCCAAAGTGTTTCTAAGGAAGTATTCCAGAAGTACGTAAAATATTAATTAGTGGGCGCTGGTGATAAAAGAAAAAAAAATTTCTTTTGCTGCAAAGACATAACAACACAGGACAGGAAGACAAGGAACGCTTAATTACACCAGTCTGATAAGTGAGGTGATGGGTGGAAAAAGAGTCATTTCTCTTTAAAAGTGAAGCATTTGGATTATAATTCAAAGCCCTGTGAAAGTCCTACATGATCTGGTCTTTCTCGTTTCCTAACCTTGTTCCTTATCATTCCCTCATGTTCACTGTGTTTCCGTTTCCGCTGCCCCAGCCTCTTTTCTACCCGTGGCTGCTCTCACCTCTTTTACACTGTTCTGTAAAGTTCCAGACACTTTATATACTGGGCTTATGGGGACGGCTGTCCCTTCTCTCTGGAATATCCTTCCTCAGAACTGCGTAGGTTTTTTTCTTTTTCATAATTCTGATCTCAGAGAGTTCTTTCTTTAAAGCTCCACCTCAAGAACACCTCAAGGAAGATTCCCTTTCTCATCTCCAATACTTTATGTGCAACAGGTTTTATTGTCCTCACAGCACTTAGTATATAGGAAACCATGTCTTTGTTTAATTTGATCATAGTTAGCCTCTTCCTATTAAAATGCAAAATCTTAAGAGAACACACTGTTTTGTTCATAGCTATGGTTCTACTGCCTTGAACTCAACTTGGTACGTGACAGGAATAAATTAGTATTTCTTGAATCAAGGAATGGCAGCTGTAAGCATGGGGTGCTGCAGGACTCTGAGAAAGGATAGCCCCTTTAAGAACGAGAAAAGAACACAGCTAAGAGATACAAACCAACTCCATATGATACTGTTTGAGCTCCCGATGAAGGGGTACCTACAGCAAGAATAACTGGTTTTTTTGTTTGTTTTTTGAGACAGAGTCTCTCTATGTTACTCTTGGTAGAGTGCCATGGTATCACAGCTCACAGCAACCTCAAGCCCTTAGCCTTAAGGAATTCTCTTATCTCTGCCTCCCAAGTAGCTGGGACTACAGGCATCCGCCACAACACCTGGCTATTTTTTGTTGCAGCTGTCATTGTTGCTTAGCTAGCCTGGGCTGGGTTCAAACCCACCATCCTCGGTGTATGTGGCTGGTGCTGTAACCACTGTGCTGCGGGCGCCAAGTCAGAATAACTGGTATTTTAATGTAACTATACTTCCTTTTTTAAATCATTTGCAACTTAAAAGAATATTGACAAATATAACTGCTATTCAGTAGAACCACATGAAAAAAAATCCTGGAAAGCTGACGTTAGTTATGTTTAAATGAAACCATTGGGATATTAAGCATCATTCTGGGCTGGGCACAGTGGCTCACACCTGTGGTCCTGGCATTCTGGAAGGCTCAAGTGGGAGGATCTCTTGAGGTCACAAGTTCAAGAGTAGCCTGAGCAAGGGCAAGACCCCCTGAGCAAGGGCAAGACCCCATCTCTACCAAAAATTAAAAAAAAAAATAGCTGGGCATAGTGGTGCATGCCTGTAATCCCAGCTGATGGGATGCGGGACCATAGCTTAAGCCCATGAGTCTGGGATTGCAGTGAGCTGTGATGATGCCACTGCACTCCAGGTCTGGAGACAGAGCAAGAGTCTATCTAAGGAAAAAAAAAAATTATTCTGAATAAGACAATGCTATCTCACAAAGTTGTGGCTCCTTAAACATTTTAGGAGTACAGGTAGAAACACAGTGATCTCATAGCAGGGTTATTGTGTGTTAGATGGAATGCCTTCTGTGCCTTCTTCTGACTGAAGCTCCATAATTCTATAAGTAAATAAAAATAAAATAAAATGTCTTATATATTTTGTTAAATAAAATTTTTTAGTACTTTGGGTTTTTAATTTGTGGAAAGAATATGGAGAATAGATATTTTCTATGACTTTCAAGATAAAGTTGTGAAATGTAACTGAATTTGGTAAATTTAGTGACTGTATGTATAGACGGGACAACTCCATGACAGGAGAACAAGAAGGGCTTAATGCATAGGTAAGAAAATGATTAACAGGTCCAGATGTCCTCATTTTATTTCACTGTATTTTGTATCACCCTCATCTCTGTGCTAAAGCTGTTCACGTGACACTTTACAACAGGCTGTAAGTCATGTTAGTGATAATTGTGCAAATTCAACAAGTGTCAATTTGTAACCTGCTACAGGTGAACGATGAGGTATTTAGTATGAATTTGCTGTATCATTCTAAAATGCATTGGCTGTAGCAGGGACACTTGTTAGCCGAAATTTTAACTCTGAGTGAATAGTTAAATTTTATGAAGAACAGAATCGGTAGTCTGAATTCTTGAAAGAAGATTTCTATAGAATGCAGCATTACTATTGATTTGACATATCATGTCAAATAAAAATGACTTGAATATCTATTTCTTTGCAAGGTAAAACTAAGTCTATGGATGATATGTAACAAGAAAAAAATCTAAGCATTTCATGAAAAGCTATCTTTTTTTTACACTTCTTCACAAGTAAATCTGAGTTGAACATTATCCTGAGTTAGCAAAGGTCATTGATGAACATGGTGAAAGATGCAAAGAATATGCCCCTGTTCCAGGCCTACTAATTGGAGAATACGATGAAAGTCTCACTGACTTTGAGAATCACAGGCATCACACGCCAGTTAGCATGTCAGCCTCACCTAGTTCATACCGCCACGGCCCCTGAAGAACTAACTACAGATGGAGTCGATCGAGCTCTCAGTAGGTGACACTTTAAATTCATTGTTTGATGCTAAGAAAAGATACATTTGAAATATGGAAAAATGCAGAATTTTCATGCCTTCTGCAACATGCTCCCAAAATGCTTTCTTGCTTTTTCAACCACTTATTGCTGCCAAGACACACTCTCTTACCCAACTCAAACCCAGACACCCTTGAGGTCATAGATGACTGACATCCATCTAGAGAATCAGCTGAAACTGCACACCTGCAGGCCACAAGCAAGAAGTCAAATGCTTCCCACCAAAAATTAGACACAGCAAAGTCATTAGAAGTTCAGTTACACTTAAAATTAACAAATAGCTTTCTTGGGCAATTATTAAGTACATAGTAGTTACACTTTTAGGAAAAAACATACATTTTTAAGTTTATCTAATTTAAGTTTTTTGAAGGTGGCCTTATTTGATTACAGCTAAATCAGTGCAGCCTTCCAACATGAAAAGGTTCCCCACCTCTAGGCAACTACACACATCTGTTTAGGGACATCCTTTTATACTGTTCTGTTTATTCTCCCCTAAACCACTTAGATTTTAACTGCCTAGTTTGTACATTAAAATGCTTCCAACATACGGCTCTTTAGATAGTGGGTCTACTTTGGTTTGAACTTATTTTAGAGGGCAACTTTCACTTATAAAGTATGATTCTGTACATCTTCAGAATCCTCCTATTTTCCCATGATTTGAATTATTAGCAATCCTGAGAGAACTGAAGAAAATCAATGAGAAAAGATTAAACCACCCCTTTGAAATTGGGCAAGAGACATGAACAGAAACTTTTCTTATGAAGATAGACTAACGGCCAACAAACATGAAAAAAAAAAAAAAGCTCATGGTCTCTAATCACCAGGGAAATGCAAATGAAAACCACGGGGAGAGCTCAGCTAATCCCAGTGAGAATGATTCACATTCTAGAGTCACAGCGCAGCTGCAGAAGCGGGTGTGGATGCAGAGCAAAGGGAACACGCACCCACAGTTGGTGGGACTGCCAACGAGGTGAACTCATACAGGAAGTAGGATGGAGATTCCCCATGGAACCTCAAGTATGCTGATCTTTTGGTTCTGCAATGCCTTCACTAGGTATTTATCCAATGGGGAAAAAATTTTAAAAGCCTTTTATAAAAAAAGATATTTGCACCCAAATGTTTCTAGCAGCACAATTCACAATTGCAAAGATGTGGAAACAACCCAATCCATACGTGACTGGACTAATAACTTACAGTATATGTATACTATGGAATACTATTCAGCTGCAAAAAAGGTAAGAGATCTAGGATCTTTTGTAATAACCTGGATTCAATTGGAGACCACTCTTCTAAGTGAAGATGGAAGCACCAATACCGTACGTACTTAATACTAAACTGGAACTAGCTGATCAACACCCATATGCTCATATGGAAGTAAATCTCAATAAAATTCAAGTAGGGGGCAGGGGAGGAGACAGAATGGATGGATAAGTTCCCACCTAATGGGTATACTGCAAAAGCACCTTGCATACTTTGTGGGTGAAGGACAGACGTATAATTCTGGCTTTAAATACACAAAAGAAAATTATTAACCAAAAAACATATACCTCCACCATAATATTCTGGGGGAAAAAGAAAAAAAAAGCCTTGACAGGGTTCATCATGGTCTATGAGCCAGATGGGTTCCTGTGAAGACACAATCAGTATACTGGCAAACATAGCCCCGGCCAGTAGAATTCAAAGGACGTCACCAAATCCCTTTGTACATTTTGCTTTTCTTTTTATGCCTAAGATTATAACTGGACTCTCTTTGTTTTATAACTTTTACTGTTTTTATGATACAAAAGTACCCCCACCCCCACTTTCCGGGTCCTAAGACTATATTGCCTAATGAACTCTTTGGATGTTTAATGCCACGAAGCTTGGAAGAGCCACTGTTGAAGTCTCTGGCTGTCTGAGATTCCCATCCACTGCATACAGAGGAAGAGGAAAGGACCAGGCTCATCCCAGGGGTTCTGCAGATAGCATTTCATTTAACATATTTCTGTTTAGCAACGTGGGACCACAAAAAAAAAAAAAAACATTTTATGTAAAATGACAGGGCGACTATGTTATAACCACTGTAAATCGGTCCCACCCAGGAAGTCAAGATAGTGATAATGGGCCACATTTACAGTTTAACTCGATGGGGGGATTTTTAAGTGAATCTGCCTCTTGACCATGACACATTCACGTCACATCTCAAAGGCTAACAAAATAGATGTTTCACAGATACTGAAATATAGGGGGAGAAAAGTGTGTTCAACAGCCATTCAACGAAGCCCAAAGCAGCTACCCAGAGCAAGGTATTGGGGGGAGACTCTAGCATGTAGCTGATATGCCAGATAGTTTAGAAGATGGCCAATTTGAATGTGGTTCTAATCAGCGGAGGCTAACATCCCTTACTGTGCCGTGATTCTAAGAGACATGGAATCTACAAAAGTACCAGGCCCAGTAGTTTCGGGATGGATCAATGATTTTACTGGATCCTGAAACACAGAGGTGAATGGCATTTCCTCTTTCACCAACGCCACTTCAGCACTGTGGATTATCTAGAGATACTACACTAGGGGAGAGTTCCAGCCTTGTGTACGGAATCATGTTTACTTGAGATCTTGATCTAAAAAGCTTTAAGAACAGGTCAAACAGCAATATTCTAGGGACGTTCACATATTGGAAATTACACCTCTAGAAACCAATACTACTCAAATGTTTTCATGGTCAGATGAAATGTGAAAAGGATCGAACCAGGTTAGAGTTCTATTAAGCTTTTCAAAGTTTACACTAGGGAAATACTGTGGTGGAGGCCTGAGCATTTCCTAGTCCATTTCAAACTTGTAAACTCTCGGATGTCTAGTTCTCTACCCTCAAATTATCCCCTGTCATAATATTAAAGATAGGGTTTTAATCATGCTTGCTCTGTGCACTTTCGTATTCTGCCTTCCCCCCACTTGGTATCACAGAACACTGCCTCAGATGATCAAAAATGCCTTCATTTCTCAAATCTCCTGTTACTAATCCTCAATCAAGCTGAATCTTGACTAGCCTCTGATTTTTCACATTCCCAGCATATGGCTATGTGAGCTTATGTGTGTATGTGCAGCGGTATCTGTGTCTACAAAATTCTACCCCGAAGACCAGTGCGTATTGATAGGATGTTTATTTGATGGCACAAAATGATGTGATTGATACCATTACAGCCAAAAATAGGTCCCCTAATAGGAGTCATTGGCACTGCTGATATTACTAATGCAAGTGCATGGCTACCAAGTTGAAAAAGATCATTGCTGAGCCTCTGAAAGAAGATCAGATAACAATAAAGTTCCAGCTCTTGCTTCCGAATCGGAAGCAATATTTATAAGGATATTGCAGCTCAGAGAATCTGACTGTGTCTGGTCAGCTGCTCAGGACCATTTCTGGCTTCTCAGAGAAGCATTTCTTTTCCTCGTCATAACTCCCAAGTGCTACTGCTGAGCACGCAGGAACATCACTGCCAGAAGTATTCGAAAAGAACAAAAAATTGATTCGGACAATCCGTGGGCTCTCACCACTGCTAGAGACACAACTGAGACTAGGGATAAGACTAGGGCCACAGCAAGGTTGAAAGAAAAGCATCCAGGAATTTTTCTCATGTCATGAGCTTTTCAAACTCACTATTCTTGGTTATTATAAGCAATATATAAGGCTCCATCAAATACCAGGAGACAGTGACAAGTTGCCTGTAGAATTTCCACAAGAGATGGCTACTTTTACAGCACAGAACACTTAAAAGGTGAAGTTCAGCTGTTCAGCACACTTATGGCATAGGATGGCCTCTAGATAACATGGAATTCTCAGGCTATTCAGAAATGATAATTGTGGGAGTCATGTGTGAAACTCTTTCTTCCTCTTAAGGTAACTGTTTAAAGCCTGATATTGATCCCATTATGTTTTGAAAAAATATTTTAGAACACAGACGTATCAAAAGATCACTTACTGACATAAAGCAAAGGTTGTGTGAGCTTCTTAAAAGGTTGCACCAAAATATAAGGAAAATCATGTAAAGGAAGAAAAATGTGGTGAAAAAAGAAAGTCACTGAATACACTGTATATTGGTCTATCCTGCGGCAGAATGCTAAACTATAAACAAATAAACTAAGACATTTGCTAAATTGTGTAAGTGGATTCAAAGTAACATTATTACATATGAGATTCAAATACCAATATTCCTTGACAATATTTTAATAAAACAATTTGACATAAGAAGGTAGAATTATTTTTTAAATTTCCATGACACAGGATCTCTTGTGCAAAAAGTTCAAGATTCCATACTTGTATTCAGAGTTATTTACTAATATTTACCCATAAACTCAGCTGTGAGGACACACGTGAGCTAGGAGAATGTCTTTGAGGAGCTGAATGCAATTGCTTTTGTTGATCAATTAAAAAAAATTAGTTCTGGAGCAGGATCCAAGGGGGGAAAATTAAATAAATTCTAAAGAGATAAATGTGCATGTATTTAGAAACATTTTAGTATGACAGCTGAGAAAATTTTAAAAAACTACTGAAGGCCTTAATTCTCTATCACCAAGTCTTTGACAAAATATACCACGGGGGGCAAGGGAAATATATATATTTATATTTAGGTTGTGGCAAATAAAACCAAGAGATTTTTTTTTAAAAATAGAAAAATTAACCAATGACAGCATGTCTGGCATTAATGCAAACAGTTCACAAACAGTAAGTTCAAGGGCCCACAACTCAACAAGAAACGCTTCCCATGTTCTTGAAGGCGGATTTTGAATAGACCAGATTTCCCTTCCTGTTTTCACGTTTGCAGAATACAATTCCTGCTTGCAGTTTTTAAGAGGTTCACTGTGAGTCCTCTAAAGGGTTCTTTATCATTTAATATTATAAATAATTATGTTCCTGGGAGGCAGTTCAAAGCTCAGTACAGCACTGGTACACCACCACAGGCAGGTCAGCTGACCTTCCTCCGATTCTCTCCTCTCCGGTGCTGAGGACAGACAAAGTGATATGTCTGTCATACGCCATTACCATTAGAACAGAATCTTGTTCTTTTATTACAACTGAACTCCGCCAGATTTCTCAGCAGGAATGCTAAGTGAAATCAATGTCTTGGATTTCCAGGCTGAGCTTGGAGGTCACAGCCACTCTATCATGTCTCGGCGTTATCCTTTCTCTCTCGCACACACACTCCCCAAGCCTCCAACTGGCACACAGCAGATTGAAAACAGCATGCATCAGAGGACTCATGCTGTACAATTTTACAGTCTTTTGGAGCCCCCTCCTTTTGATTCCCCCCTTCCATTTTTTGCAAATTGCAAATAAGTTTTGTTTGTGTCCTTCTCTACACTCGTGAGTCAAAGGCACACACAGGCAGAAGGGCAGGCAAGGAAACACAGAGAACATGGTTGGTTTCTGATGCCCGTCCATGAGATCACATTCATATCATCACCTGGATGTGACTTAGGCTAACATTGTTCCAAACAGCAAATATACTTTTAACCTAAGCCATCAATTTATTTTAGGCTAGGTAGGTATGTACATAATACAACAAAGCCCTTTCACAAAATAATTCTGTTTTATAGGAAGACAGACATGACAATTCACCAATCAAACACACAGAAAATACCCCCCCAGACGCTAATGATAAAACATAAATAGGATAATAAATGACAGCTATTACACATGAATAAAACAGCTTGGTGGAGTCAAAATGTTTATTATGCTATGTGTAAATGTCAATTCCAGACCACAAGAAAGTAAATTCACATGTTGTAATTTGTCCTCTTTATTTACTATTGGCTGCGTTTCTGTAGGCCCATTCTTCATTAAAATGACACCAGTAATACTCATTGGTGTGGCTGTTTTTAACCCACCACATTTTACCGCTGAGCTAAAACACAAGCACATTTAAGAAACACTTTTTGGCAATAAGAAAAGCCGCGGACAATATTCTAGAGGGCACTGAATAAAGAAAGGACATATTTTTTATTAAATTGTGGTTGGTATTTAAAAAGAAGCACTTTATCCTTGGTGAAATCTTTGTGTATTTCATAATAATTGCATATGTAAAGAAAGGTGACATCCACCTTTCAAAAAACTTTACATGATGGAAGATTCTCTAAGGCTATCTTTCCAAAAGTAACTGAACTATAAAATACATTTTTAAATTATGTATAATAGTGTCTATGGAAACACAATCTACTTTTTCACTACTATTAAATGAACAAAGGTGTGTGAAGCCATAAGATGTAGGAGAACTCCAGCTTTGCCAAAATAATCAGTCTCTTGCAGTCTGTAAGGTTCTGTGACTATGTAGAAACAGACACAGACCTTATAAAAGCTGTTTCCTAATCTTGGCAAAGCATGACTTCAATCATTTTATACTTTACTATGATAAGAAGTAAATGAAAGTATCGCTATGGAATTGCTGAGTAAATCTTTAAATGGGTGAATAAATGAGTGGACAAATGAATAAACATAAATGGCTGAGGCTGATTGACATCCAAAGTTCCATGATTATTTGTATGAGGGATTTGGTGAGAAGATATTCATGATAGAAAGTCGTTCTGGGGATAAGAAAAAAATATCTATTAAGTCTTTTAAAAGTGAACGACATCACCTGAAATCATCAATGAAATATCCCA